>JACEGR010008039.1:0-41621 GCA_014170235.1 Listronotus bonariensis
GAGTTTTATTCCTTTCAATGTTGACACATCTGTACAAAAGTACGTCAAAACATTACAAAGTTTTGTAGAGTATTTTAAAATTATACAGGGACCGTCAAAAAGTTGGACACATATAATCCATTTTGGTGGAATCACCTTTGCTTATCTAGTAGCCTAAAAAAATAATGCCATCCGGCTGATAGGTGCTGGTTAAGAAAATTAACTAAAAAAAATTGAAAAAATTTAAAAAGGTATATTTTTCAGTTGAATACCAAAACTAGCAGGTTTAAAAGTTGTGAATTTTCTGCAAATCTAAAGCAAGAAAATAAAAATAAAAAATTGACAGGTATCAGGTGTTAAATTACAAATTTACACGCCCCACCCCTTAACTTTTTATTTAAATAATAAAAATGAATAAAAATGCCACTGTTGGGTTATTTCCCTAGTTTCCAAATCGGTAATTAGATTTTAATTACCCTTTTAGATATACAGGGTAGGACAAAACCATTGTTTTTTTAATGAAACTAATTGAAATCGATATATTCGACACGCTGACCACGTTTGTTCTAAAGATAATGATATTAAGTTGTCAGAAACACTGGTTGTTCACATGGAACCTTATTGTAAAAAGCGAAAATTTAAAGAAGCAGTCTTTATCAAAAACAACAATAATTCTTAGTAACCAAGTGTTTAGATTCCCACTATTTGGAAACCATTCCTTGAGCGTGGCAATGCTGGCGTCCTAGGAAACAACTTCACGCTTAATTTCACCCAACGTCCGTCACGGGTTGATGGTCAATCATACTAAATAAACGTAGTACCGTTAGAAATTAGTTAACACCTAAAAACGGATAGATATAGGACGGCCCAAAACGTTGTGTGAATAGGTAAAATAAAGACAATGAAAGTTCGAAATTATTTTAGTATTATTTACAATAATATGTAATAATTTGTTAGTAAAACAGATTTACAAAAATACAACAAGCGATATAGTAAAAAATAAAAATTACACTTGGATCAAAAGATTTACAAATTTCTCTGGATTGCACAATCGCACCCACAACTGTGCTCCCTTTTAAAAAGAAATATAGCCAAGAAAACCTGCCGAAAGCAACTGATACTTACAAGTAAAGAGCAGAATCAAAAACTGGCATCCTCAAGTCATATTAACCCTTAAGTACTATACTGGAGTCTCTCAGACTCATCGCGATTTTCTATTAAAAATATTTTGAACACTGCTTGTTTTATCCTTACCACCCTCCATGTACCTTTCCCTAGCAGTAGTTTACGCAATCTTTTCCCGTCGGCAGTGCAGTGTAAGTAGTTTTATGGTTAAAATCTTCGCCTAAAGTGTTAGGGAGTCTTGAAGAAGACTTATATATAGTGAAAGTGTAACAATTTAAAATGTTTAATACATTTTGTTTTTTGTGTTATTTTTGTTTATTTAAGTGTATAAATGTCTCAGGTGTAATCTTTATCAAAAGAAGTTAGATTTGAGGAAATAGATTACGAAAGTACATTAAAGAAATAGATGATGCCAGCGATATCGACTAATTTTAGAAAGATCATGCCATTTTATCAAATCATGAAAAGGACAGCGAACAATCTATGTCAAAGAAGAAAAACGATTTGAAACTAGACAAAAAATAGTTTAACGAGGGTCAGCAAATTAAAAATGATTTTAATCGCAAAAATCGTTACCAAATGGCCAAAAAGTACACCTTCTATATTTTAAAAAATTGACTGGAAGCTTGCATTGCACGTTTTCATATGTGAAGGAAGAAAATGTTGTTCTACATTTTGTTTATTTGTTTGATACCTTGGTCATTAAAAAAATAGGTAAATTCATTTTTTTTAATATGTTAAAATTTTGCCTTTATAAAACTGATTAATATTTAAAATTATAATATTCAAAATTTTCATAAAGGTTTAAGTAAGGTTTTTTTTTATTATTTTACTGAGATGTCATTTGGTTTAAGGTTAAGTAAATAAATAAAACCAATTTGAAAAACTTTTTTTTCATATTTATTTTTTGTTTAAGTTTCTTTAAGCAGGAGTTCCTGAGATTCCCTATAGTAATAATGATTGAAAATTGTACTATATTACTTAAGGGTTAAGTGTAATTTTCATACTTACTCTCCTCTCTCACTATTCAGGTCTCCATGGCCTACCAGAATGTCTTTATGAATTAAATATAAATTTGTTCTTTATTGTTAGGCAAATAATTTTTGAACCACCCCCGTAAAGCACAATAACTGAAATTCTATAAAACTTTGGTAAAGATAAAAACAGAATTCAACATTAAACGCTACGACGTCATTAAGTGACTGTTTTGTATAAAAGGGTAACCGCTCACAATGCTTCCGGATAATGGGAAATATTAGAAAGAAAAGGAGTTCGTTATGCAGGAAAGTGCTGTTTATAAATAGCTACTGTCAGGTAAGAGGACTATTTTTAGACGCTTTACAGAATAATGATGGGGATTAAACATTGTAAATGTGTTATTTTTTAACGGTACTGTAAAAATATTGTTTATGACGACATAGGAAAAATATCCTAAAATTTTCAGCTCCTAATATTACCATTAAGAGTTGCATCATTAAAAATTTAAAAATTAATTAATGTTTAAAGCGCGATTTTAAAGAAACGGCTTGTTCTACGGAAATTTCAACTTTTTTATTTATAGTAATAATTTTTTGGATTCTGCGTAAAATTTTAAACATATTTTATGTATAATGTTCTATACCTAAGTACAACAGTTTATCATATACATATTTCAAATTTTATCTTAAAAATTACTTTTGCTAGCTTAACCATTAATTTTTTCTAAATAAAAGCCTTTGATATAAATTGGGTTGGCTTTCTCGTACAGAAAATACGTCTTTAGTAAACTGTATTAACATTTTGACCAATACAATAATACTGTAATAAATACAAAATAGTTAAAAATTATATCGACAAAAACTTTAAAATTTCGTTTTTAAATGAAAAATCTCTAAGCATTCAAAAAAGGTATTATAAGGGTTGTTTGTATAGGTAAGGATGTCTATTTCAAAAATTTGTAGTTTTCTATGTATTTACAATTTAATAATTATTTAGTCTAACAATGCCTTCTAGTTGACTCTGACTGACGGTCAAATACGACATCATGGCCAACTACACCGTACCTACCCATACTTTTCTAAACTATAACTTTTAACAATTAATTTTGACTACTTTATTTATTAATTGTCAAAATATCAATACAGTGTACTAAAGTAGTTCTTTCTCTATAAGGAACATCTCCAATTTATATTATAGACTTTTGTTTAGAAAAAATTGATGGTTATATAACGGCTTGCAAACGTCATTTTTGACATAAAATTTGAAATAAGTAAGTCAAAAACGGTTGACATATACAATATGGGTATCAAATGAAAGGAGTTGCTCAGAATACGAATTAAGTTAAACTTTATTTTTGCAATCCGTCTAAATTAGGGGTGTGCGAATATCGAATCAAATCGAATATTAATATTCAATTTGAAATTTAAATCGAATAATTCAAATTTTCGAATTATTCGAAATTCAACGAATAATTCGAAAAATTTCGAATTACTCGAAAAATTTCGAATAATTCAAAAATTTTGAATAATTCACGAATAATGCGAACTATTCACTAATTATCAAAATATGAATGGATTCTTTATTTTATCCAATTGAGATTCCATAACATCGGGCATCAAAATATTCTACTGACCCATAATTGAATAAAAATTAATTATCTGAAGAAGACATTTGCTCAATTTTTATTTTAATATAAATATATATAAAATAAAATCCTCTTTTTAATATTTTTAATATACATTTTTTTAAAGACCCTGTACAAAATGCAAAAGTTAAATTATTTTTCAAGTTTATTAACAGATTTATGAAATACCCTTTATGATGAATATGGAAAATACAATAATTTTCAACATTTTAAACACATTGTATTAAGGGTATTTTTAAAAAGCCCAAAAAGGTTTATATGTATATGTGTACCTTACATTTTAACCTTACTTTTATTAGCCGGATATACCTAAACATCCTGTAAATTGAAATTAAAAAATTTCAGAATACTCTTTTTTTTAATATTGAATTTAAAACATATTGTTCTTGAGAAAAACGTTGTTTTATTTACAAATTTTTGTTACACCCTGTATAGCGCACAAAAACCTGGTCAATTTTAAGTTTTCAATACTGTGTGTATATTCATTTGCTTACTATATACATATACCATAACCATACTATATATGTATACCAGGAGTTTTATTTACAATATTTTTTTACAGAAGTTTTAAAACACCCCATATATAAAAACTATATTTAGACTAAAACTCTCTAATAATGTTTTCAATTTATAATTTTTGAAAGATTCGCTGTATAATGCAAATGATCAAATATTTTTAAATTTTGGTATTAGTTTTGTTAAACACCCTGTATTATATATGGAAAAAAACTATGTTTTTAATATTTTTATAATAATTGTTTTTACTTATGTAATTAAATTTTTGGTTCAAATAAAATGTTATTATTTGTCAAATTCATATTTAAATATCACGCATAACAAATCATAAATTCAATATCCTCGAAAATTCGATTTATTATTCGAAATTTCTTGAATTATTCGAAATTTTTTCGAATTATTCGGGAACTTTGAAATAATTTGAATTTACGAATTATCGATTCGAGTTTCGAATCGAATACTGATGTTCGATTCGATACGAATTATTCGCAGTCTAAATTTTTGGTGGACTGGAGTTTGTGGAGTTGAATACAAATGCCTTTTCGTATTACAGCTAGACTATTTGAAATTAACCGGTAAACGACCTTGTAACAACAATGCGTTTAGTGAGATAAACGGACTAAGAAACATGTCACAGTCACAGTAATAGCTAAAAAAATAAAGAATAATTTTAAGGTAAAAAATACCAAGCGTTAATTTAAATGTACTAAAAAGAATAAAATAACATTTTTCTTTAAAATTTTTAATATTGACTTATAACCTAATCACACAAATTATATGATCTAAAAGCTTGTCGCGAGATTTACCTGTGTATATAAACAAATAAATTAAATGACTTAATCTATTTTAAACTAAGCAAATACGAGTACTTGTCCCGCGACAAGCTTTTAGATCATATAATTTGTAATGAGATTATAAAATGTTTTAAAGAAAAAGTTTATTTTATTCTTTTTGGTAGGTATATTAAAATAAAAACTTATTTTAAAATGTATTTTTAACTTTAAAATTATTAATCGTTTGGATAAACTCATCGAGTTAACCGAATTAAAAAAGTGGCACTTAAGGGGAAAAAATATGATGTTGATTACTTCAACCGTGATTTAGTTTATTTTACCATGTCTATTAACAGAAGTGCAGCACTGCTATGAACTACCAGCATTTTATTTCTATTTGTCGTTTCGCATTGTCAACTAAAATAATGATTTTACGGAGCATCGTAGAGCATTGTATTAGATTTATATGCAAATACATACTCATATTCAATGTGTATCTGTTCAATGTGGATTTGCTGATAAATAATTTGAAAACTGAAATTGGTAAGGGACGTTTGATATATTGCTACAGTTAGTTTTCTTTACTTTTATTGTTATAAGTTGAAAATATGTAGTTATTTTTCTAAAAAGCTGGCATTTTTGTCTAATATCTACCTGTTAATGTTCTTGACGCGCTAGACTTTCACACATCCCTACTGATTTGGCTGAGCATGTATATTAAAATCAACATAATAGGCAACTTTTACTCTGACATACTATGCAGGGACATTCAAATTACGTGTCCAATTGGTAATTTTTTTGTTATTAGTCAAAACAAAAAAAAATTACTTGTGTACACAAAATTTCACTTTTCCGGATGCATTTTAGTTCTAAAAGAGTTATTTTTTGCAGTACTTTACCGTACTAGTGCGGAAAAGTAATTTTTGCACTACTTTTGTACACTACTGCGTTTAAGGAAAATTTTATGGTCTACAAAAAAGATCATTCATTTTTTCAAAGTTATTATTATCTAAAAGATCCGATATCGAAGACTACTCCTCGCGTCCGCTCGGTCAACAGATTACTGCATTTTCATCACCCGTTGTTCGGGTGTATTTTGACATGCTGGAATGTACTTCAAGTCCCTTAATACATCATCCTTCATGCCTTCCAAAATATCAAACCATGTTTTAGCAATATATTATTTTTATAACGTTCAGAAACGGGTCTGCAAAGTAGGATTACTGACGATAGTTGAACGCGACAACGTCATAAGAAAATACTGATGGAATGGTTCGCAATTACCGTTGACAATTGACACCACATTCACTTTTCCTTGCACTTCATACTTGATGAAAACCTGTAAATGTATTATTGTATAGCAGCTGTCCACGCAAACCGCTCACTCAAGTAGGAGAGGAACATATGTCAAACACTGCTAAACGCGCAGGTCGTTCCGCGCTCTCGCTTGCACTTCAAGCCTTAAATGGTGCGTGCAGCCGGCTCCATCGAATTATAAGACGTTGTCATGTTAAAAACCGCATCAAAATCCGTTGAGAATAGTAACGTCAATATCGGATTTTATTAATTTTTCATATAAACCTTTCTTTCGAAACATTCTATCTACAAAACAAAAAAAAACCGCATCAAAATCCGTTGAATAGTTTTAAAGGTATAAGCATACATATATACATATTACATATTACAGACAGACAGAAAAAGGGACTTTATTTTATACTATGTAAGGATAAAGCTTAAATCTAAAATTTGGAAACATTATTAAAATTTTAGCTTTTAAAAAGCCCCCTCAATGTGTTTGATATAGAAGAAAATTGTTTCTTTTGACGGCTGGCTGGTCTAACCTGTCATTTCACACACGTTGTTATGATATGTGGAAGATTTAACATTTATGTTTTAATTTTTTGAAATCATAGCTACGCTCGATAATTATTTCGATCGAATAGTAAAGCCTTTGATTTTTTATGATATAGAGGGGATTTCTGAAGTTACTACAGCGCGTCAAAAAATACCGGAGAATACCTTGTACCCGCTTAAATACCTCCATCAAATATTAGCCCTGTTTACAGGGACAGGTACAGCCAAACTAAGCCGTACTTAAAAACATTGCTGAAATAGATGAGGGTTTCCATTTAAAAATTTTGACTTTTAAGGTTTTTGTCGTTATAATTTTTAACGATTATTTTGGACCACTCCGTATCTATTAATTGTAAAAATATTTATACAGTCTACTAAAGAAGTTCTTTCTCTACGAGGAACCCACACCAACTTATATAAAAGGTTTTTATTTAGAAAAAAATGAATTGTTAAGTAATGGCTTTGTAAACGTCATTTTTGACATTAATCTAAAATAAGTCAAAAACAATTGGACTAAGGTAAAAAATACTGTATATAAATTATGTTTAGAATTTTACACGGAATCTAAAAAATAGGGTGTACCATTTAATATAAGAAAGTTGACAATAAGTTTTGGTATAAGCGAAAGTGGTAAAGCCATCAAAATATATTCGTTGTAAGTATGTACCCCAATGACTTTATAATGTTACCAAATTTTTAAAACTTTCTAAAGCATACTTTTCCAAAAATCGATCAAAACAGTTCCTGCTGGGACATCCTGTACATCTAACTACGGTCTTTGGTGTGTTTTTGAAAACTGCGTAATTTATCTCATTATTATTCTTAAATATACATAAAATGATTATGTACCAATATTTAAATTTAAATTTTCTAATATATTGATTTTAGATTTCCTTGTTTGACTTTGTTCAGTAAAATATGTTAAAAGAAATAAAACAGGAAACTATACTTTCATGACCGGTTAGCTTTTTAGGGCACACACGAGTCCGGATCTTTATACCCAACTTATGAAATCAAACCTCCGTTTTGTATAATCTCGACTTACATCTTAAAATCGAGGAAAAGCGCAAGACAAACATCTGGATCTGTTCCAAAACTCATTTTTGTTTATCATGATATAGAATCACTTGAATTTTTCATATGAAAGGTTATCATGCATGTTTTAAAACTACTTGTAATATATTGAAAGTTATTATATGTACAGGGTGTTTATTTTTGTTTGGGTTTATAGGGTATAGGCTAAGCGGCGAGAAATAGAAAAAATATATATATAAAACGTGTCTTGTTCTCTTTTTAGTGTTTAGTTTAATGTGGTTATCAGATCCACGCTAATTTGATTGGTTTAAAAATTCTCAAAATATAAAAAAATAATTTTTTGAATTTTTATAACCATCATTTTTTTTAAATGGGACACATTGTACCTGACTATTAAAAAACAAAATTACGACTACAACAATATGTAACACCTAATATTTTACATCGTCCTAAACAGCTAAAAAATAGTTGGCCATAAATTGAATCAAAATTTATTTACTTTTTAAAGAGTATGTATATAAAAACCCAATTTTACAGAAATACTAAAATATTATTTATTAACCAGAAGAATAACCACAGAAAATAGATTCAATTATAACAGAAACGAAACAATTATCTCAAGTACTTAATATACAGGGTGATTCAAAAATCCAGTTGATATTTGGCACACAAATGGAGCTTTGCAGATTCTAAAACTTTAAGTGAAGGTACTTTTTTTAAATACCACCGGAGGGCACTTTACCTAAAACTTAAAATTTATTTACATCATAACTTTTTATTTTAACAGATATCGCAAAGCTGGGGGCGCCATTTTATAGATAATCAATAACTTAAAAAATAAGGTACTCCTTATTAAAGTCGATAAACCTCACCGTTGAGACACCAATAGACATCAAAGTTTTCATCAATTTCAATCAAATTACCTACCTACATACAGGGTGTCCAGTAACTCAACTGACAAACTTAACCAAATGATTCTACAACAAAAATAAGAAAAACTTTATATAAACATGTGTCCTAAACGTCTTAGTTTTTGAAATTAAAAAAAAAAGTTTTTTTATATTTAATTCAGATGATTATTAAAACATTGTTCGACTCCTTTTAAGTGTATCCAGTGCCGGATTAAGCTTAAAGCCGTGAAGCGACCGCTTCAGCGCTGGGAAAAGGGGGAGCAAAAATAGGGTGGACGAAGACGAAAGTAGCGCTGGGTTGAGTTTGGTATAGAAGGGCGCAAATTAAAAATACGATCAATATTAATAGGTACAAGAAGGGTATTGTTATAAAATAAAAAAAAAAGTCGGTTGTCGGCAAAGTCGGTTCGCTGACGATAGTTGAACGTGACAACGTCATAAGAAAAATACTAAAGAATGGTTCGCAATTATCGTTGCTATAAACAGTTGACACCACACTTTTCACTGCACTTCATACTTGACGAAAACATGTAAATGTATTATTGTATAGCAGCTGTCCACGCGGACCGCTTGGTATAAAAGGGCGCAAGTTAAAAATAGGAGGACTTTTTTCTTGGATCTAATCAAAAGAAAAGGGGCATCAAAACGTTAAGTAAGTGGAAAAGAAGAGCGCGTTTTTAAAGCTGAGGACCTTTTCTTTTACTCTTCAAATTTTTTTCGGCACTGATTTTATCAGATGTTAAGATTTAATGAATTTAACTTTAATAAATAATTTTTTTCCAATTTTTTTTTTATTATTATAGGCTACCACACGTTACTCTTATATTTATATTCTGATTTAGAACATGTTCCTGCAAAATTTGTAAAATGGATTTACGCACTTTGCGACGATATACCATTTTGTGTCAAATCAAGGTGAATAATTTGTGTATTTCAATATTAACAATAAGATTTAACAAGAAATTGCAAACAAATATAAAAATTAAACTTTCTCTCTAAAAGGTCTGTACAAAAGCTATCACAAATTTCTTGGACCAAAATATAACGATTTAACGCAATTTACCAAAAGTCAAAAGATTGACCGTTTGGGAGATACAGGGTGTCAAAGTTTTAAGTTTATTTTGGATATTTTTAAATATTTTCTTTAACATTAAACATTTTTGAACCAAATTTGGTCTTGGGAGGTTTTTTAGGATTGGGAATCTGCTGCCCATATTTTTCCCATAAAATGGAGAGGGAGCCATCTGCAGTCCTTTTCTTTTTTAAAATATCGTAACTTTTTGGTGCCTCGATATATTATGACTTTAATCTTTAATAAAAAAATATTTTCTCCTATAATTTTGGTCTAAAAATGGTATACCTGGTAAATATCAATACGAGCAACCATTTATGAGATATTTCAGATTAAACGTTTTATACCACACAAAATAAATCCCTCAGGTTACTTAATCTGGGCCACCCGGATTTTTTCAAAGCTGTAATTAAAATGCTGCCGCAAATTCCTTGGGACAAAATACAACGATCTAATGCAATTAACCTTTGTCGAAAGGTTAATCGTTTGCGAGATACAGGGTGTCCAAATAAAAAAAATAAATGGAAAATTTGACACCCTTTATCTTGCAAATCAGCAACATTTCGACTAAGGTTAATTGCATTAAATCGTTGTATTTTGGCCTAAGAAATTTGTGGTTGCATTTTTATAGAGATTCAAGAAAAATCTGGGTGGCCTAGATAAAGCGTGAGGGATTTATTTTGTGTAGTATAAAATATCGGCAGCTTTCGATTCCCAATTCTAAAAAACCTCCCAATACCAAATTTGGTCCAAAAATGTTTAATGTTAAAAAAATTATTTAAAAATAACCAAAATAAAATTTTGACACCCAAACGGTCAACTTTTGGACTAAGGTAAATTGCGTTAAATCGTTATATTTTGGCCCAAGGAATTTGTGGTAGCTTTTTATACAAACCTTTTAGAGACACCCTGTATATTCCCCTTCAAAAGACACTCCTCAATTAATAACAAAATTGTTCTTACGAATTTGTTTCTCTATCAGCCCGTTTATTTTCTTATTGTTAGTAACCTTGACCTTAAAGACGACAGAAACTTTAAGAAACCGAATTATGGAGAAGCAGTTACTTTCTCATAAGCAAAAACCTGACCATAAAACAACTCTCAGCAAAATGTTCCAGTAAACGATCGAAATTGATATTCAGGAGATATCGCCAAACTAAAACTTAGTAAACGGATATCCCAAGTTTGATTTAAGGAATCGGCCTTTTGGACTTTCATTTTGGGTCCATTTAGCATTCTGATCTCGTCCTGTCCCAAATCGACAAAATGTGTCGGTTTTTGTAATTTCAGTGACCAAGATTTACTTAGGTAGTAAAGTAATTAGTAGACTGGGCCAAGAAAAAATCTTTTCTTTTTTGAGAAATATATCAAAAGTTTTCGTATTTTAATAATTAGGCTTAAGACATTGACACATTTTTTAAATTTACCTTTTTTTGGAATTTTGTAATTAACCAAAAAAATATATATAAAAAGAAACAGCATTTATTCTTAAAGAGAATTTAATACCCTTTAAAATAGGTCTTGTAACGCTTTGACAAAAAATTATTTTTTAAAAGTTATTTACAATTAAAGTTAAAAAAGTAAAATATTATTTTCTTCCTTTTAAAACCAATTCTTTACACTCAGTGTAACAAATTGATATATAACATCATCGAAAATCATACTTTTATCAATCTTATCGCCTAAAATATTTTTATCTCCTCCGTAATAACCGCAATGTGTCACAGACGCCAACTGCACACAAGTGATCATAAAAATTTTTTATAATAAATAATCTGTTTGTTTTATATCACAGAAAGAAAATTATTAAATACAATGAAATGGTGTAAACAAATAATTTCTAATAGTAAAACCTCATAATTGTAATCTTTGAATTGTTTTAAGTCCGTAAATCTATATTTTTGTATTACGTATTACAAACAGCTATTAACCGAGAATAGGTTTGGATATATTATAAAATTATGATATTTTATGTTTTACCCATCTATTATTGATCTGTAATACCTTAGAAACGGAATATGTTATGGTAGCAATAATACCTGCTATCACACCTAGGGCAATATAAGCGGGCATTATGATAATGCCCGCTTATAATGCCCTAATGCGCTAATATGGAAATTTTATTGCTTATCCAATTTTATTTCTCCCACAATAAAGATCAAGTTTATACAAAAGTTTGTTAAACATATGTATTAAAATAAAATCAATAGCTTACCAGTTCCTGAAAATATGCCATTAAAACGGTTTCGGTTATTTGAAGAATTGCGTTCGCATCTTTCCAAATACCAAATATGCCATACTCCCGATCATACTGTTGCCTTGATTTAACTGGCAAAAGATTTTCGGTCGCTTTTATGGCCTTTTCTCTTATATTTTTTGGAATTTCTTCCATTTTGAGCAAATCGTTAAATAAAAATGCCAACTGACTAACTGATAGAAACATCAAAGTCAAACTTAACACCAGTCATTATCTACTTACGTATACAGGTACAGGTGCAACTTATTTTTTATATTGCGAATAAATAATGTAATTAGTCATTGAAAAACTCTTTTTGGGTAAAACATAAGGCATTGTATGCACCACGGGCTTTACTGGTCTATAATGCCCATCAGGTCGAAATCTAGCTCTCGGGCCAGAGGCCCTCGGGCTATTTCGACCGTCAGGACATTATAGTCCTAGTAACGCCCTTGATACATAAATACCTATTAAGCCATAAGATTTATAAAATTTTAATTTTCGTTGATGTAATTTATCAATTTGTTTCACTGAGTGAGGAAAATTGGTCCAACAAAGAAGAAAATAATAATTTTATTTTTTCTTTAACTTAAATTGTGAATAACTTTTAAAATATGATTTTTTGTAGGAATGTAAAAGAAAGAGCATTAAATTCCCTTTAAGAATCTAATTTGTTTTCTGTGTATTGATTGTTTCGTTAGTCAGAACCTTCAATATAACTAAATGAAATTAAACATTATACTTGAAATTATTCAAAGTTCTGTTTCTGATGTTGGATACCTGGAAAACACAACTTTTAGACATTTACTAAAATAGGATGTACTAACTTATTTAATTTACAATTTTAGAGGCTTTCTCAGAGATCTTGTTCCGCTTTTGACCACATGTATTAAGTGTCCACTTGTATACGAATTTATTCATTAGCCATAAAAATATTAATCCCACCATTTTTTTGCATTTTAATAAATTGAACACAGTTTTTATTTGAAAAGTAAATCGGGGATTCTAAGGCGTGTCTAGAAAAAAATTTACAAATTTATTCTTTTAAAATCTTTAAGATATTTCGGCTTCAAGCCAAGTATCTTCCATTTAGGAAGGAAATTTTTCTATTTAGACTTTTTATTTGAAATAAATGTTGTCTTAAATTTCAAATAATGTAACAAAAATGTCTAAAATCGTTTATCTTTCTTGAAAATTTTCTTTAAATACTAGTGCGGAGATTTTTTAATTTTAGGTCAATATTTTGCATACACTTAAATCATGTAATGAAGACAACCTTAAATAAATATATTTATATGTTTATCTTTTTTATTACATATTGCTTTTTTTTATTTACAGGGAAAAAACATATAAATATTTTATTGCGAATACTTGCGTCAATTTCATTTAAAAACCAAACGCGCACAATATGTTATCTTATGATTTACAATTCATTAAATAAATATCGTTACGTTTTAAATGTCAGCTTTGCTGCAGTTAAATTTATGAACACTTGTCAATGTACATTAGTTACAGGCAGTTGGCATTTGAAGCGAAGAATAAGTGGTATTCAAGTTACGACCGATTATTGTTAAAATGTCAAAGGTAATAATAAATACGAAACGAGGGAACGTACAAAATATAATTAATTTTTATGAACAAAAAGGGTCCCATAAGTTCGTAAAATTTTCTTTAATTATTTTTAAAATTTTACGGCATTGGCTCGCCGCGTTATGTCGTCGCGTTCCATTTAGGTCTTGAAGTGCAAGCGAGAGCGGGAAGCGACAAAAAGGCACAATCTGTGACTTGAGTAACCGTGCAGTGAAAACAAAAAGAAGAGGCACAATCGGCCTCCGTATTCTACGTATATTACATGCATACGTGCAGTAAAAAAGTAATACAGGGGTTTTAATATTAGGTATATTAATTAAGCTATTTTATACATTATACAAAGTGTTATTAAAATAAAAAATACAGTAATTGGTAAAATTAGATACAGGATTTTTTTTTTTTAATTATATATTTATAGTTAAATGGAGAAAATATAATATACAGAATGTTTTAAATGATCCTAGCCAAATTAGCAAATATCAGTCATGATAAAAAATCCATTATAAACAGTGTTATGTACAGGGTGGTTTCGTACATCTGGTCAAAACTGTTTAAAGGAATTGTTTGATATTGACCTTATAATTGGGCTATTTTTGATTTTTTATTATTATATTGTATACAGTGTTTTTTAAAAGTTATTATATAAATTTATAGTGTTTTGTATATGGTTTATACAGGATGTTTATGTATATCTGGCCAAAACATAAAGGATTTCTTTTTATTTTTATGTGCGTGTATCGTTTCTTGCAAACGAAACAAATTGTAAAAATCATTTTTATCCCATTTTATAAATCGCCATAATGATTTTAAAAAAGTGTAAAATTTTCGGCACTCTTTACCTAGCGTGTGGAAAGTAAAATAAAAATGATTAAAATTTCTGTAAAATTTTTGCTATTTGAGGTATTAAAAAAATTATATATTAGTAAAAAAATAAAATTGCCATTATTTAGGGTGTGTCAAAAATTTTAAGGTTATTTTTTAATTAGAAAATAGCCTTGACCTTGACAATCCTGTGGCAATACCTTTATAAGTGGCGTAGCTAAAGGTGTTGGAACCCGGGGCGGCAAGTTAAGTCAGGAGCCCACACAGCAAAAAAAAACGTCCCCACCTTCAAAATGGGGCCCTCCATGTGAAAGAATATACTTTTTCAGGGGCTCCCCTTTCTATACTTAAACAAAAAAACCTCACCTCTAAAAGGAGCCCTTTTTCATTATATTCTATCCTTTCCCTGCGGTAATCACCACAGCTAACAAAAAGTATATCCTTTTAATATAATATATTAACCCCCTGAAACCCGGGGCGTACTGTCCCCCAGCTTCCCCCACGCTACGCTAGTGAGTCCTTTATTAAAATACTATATTGCAGTGGCGGCTCGTGTATTGGAGAACAAGGAAGGCTAAAGTGATAGACTATATAAACACATAAAAAGGCCGGTAATTTTTTGGGGTACCCCAGCTATTTAAAGCAAAATACGTGATATTTGCATAAATGCAAACAAAAATTTTGCATTGCCGTATTTATGGTTAAAATTATGGGGAGGCTAAGCTTCTCTTGCCTTCTCTGACGAGCCGCTAGTGCTATATTGTATATAAAATAGTTTTTATCCGGTAAACAGATGGGTGTAGGTCACTTCCTATTTAGATCTTAGACTAAGAGGTAAAATAAGACATTTTTAGTTAAAAGCTTTACTTAGTAATAATATTTGGTTGATAACATTTGTCAATTATATTGCGACAATTTTAAAAAGTATTTAATCGATTTTTAAACTAGAAAAGTCCTCTTTGAGTCAAAGCAGCCATATAAAACTTTCGATATAGTGAGAAAGTTAAATTTCTTCATAAGCTTCTTTAAGTTTTCATAAAGCTTTTATACTTTAACCCACCCGATCTTAATATCCCTAATCGAATTGCTTCCTTCAATACATTTATAACTTTTCAGCATGTTTACATTACTTTAAAGTTAAAATCTAAAAGCCGTTCGGAAACTTTCCAGCGGAAACTAATTTCCATAAAGTTTTTATGTAGAAACTCCCATAACCATCCATTTTCGGTTATTTACTGCGGACTAGGTACTTTCCATCAAGGGATTTCCATTTGGAAATCAAGGTGAAATAGTTGTTATCAAGTTAGTTTGAATACGGAACAATCTGGAATTATGCTAGTGAGCCGGCAGGAGTATTGAATTTTACATGTAAGTTAAATAGACTAGAATAATATCCAGGCATAAAAGCTGTATTCTTTTATAGAGTAAGAGGCCATGAGCGGCAGACCTTCGTCATTTTGTAAAAGCTGAAAGTTTCACAGCGCATGCTCTCAACATATGTAGGTAGAAGCGATGGGTGACTATGAAATTTGACTTATAGTGGCTGGTACCAGGTACCAAAGGTTAATTAAATCAAACAGTACTTTTGTCATTTTGTAAAAGCTAAATTTTATATATTATTATGTTACTTGATTATCTAGTAAAAGATATTTCCTTAGTCGGCAGATAGTTTTGATAGTTTCAACCCCCAAGCAGCAAGCTGACGTCTTTTGACGTCTCTTTTAGTAATTTTTTGTCACATTTGGTCAGCAAAGACGTCATAAGATGACGACAACATGACGTTAAGTGTCGCATAAGTCGCATACAAACGACGTCCCATTAATAACGTCATAATGACGTCTTTAAGATGACGAAAAATTACGCATATACTTTTTTTCAAAGCTAAAATGAATGATATTTTATTTAATAATTAATAGTTTAAAAAAACTAAAAAACACGCTTTTATATGCAACCGAACTAAAAATTAGAAAATAATTTTTCATTAAAAAAATATTGTCATTTCATAGTAAAAAGCGTGGGGTGCATTTTACTATTTTTTCATAACTTTTCCATCATAGATATTTGCAAATATAATAATTATAACATTTAATATATTTATCACCCCACGCTTTTTACTATGAAATGACAATATTTTTTTAATGAAAAATTATTTTCTAATTTTTAGTTCGGTTGCATATAAAAGCGTGTTTTTTAGTTTTTTAAACTATTAATTATTTTTCATTTTTAGTTTCTGCTACTCTTGACAAAATGGCGAAAAATTTTTTTAATGAACAAGAGTGGCAAATTTTAAAATTTTTTCCAACAGATTGCAACTCACTAAAAATTTCTTCTTCATTAAGTAGCAAAGTTTGAAATTTTGCCAACAGATGGCAATCCAGGCAATGTTTGGACCGTTGCCAATATATTGCAACCCACTAAAAAATTTCTTCTTCATTTAATAGCAAAGTTTGAAATGTTGCCAACAGATGGCAACCTAGGTGTTGTTTTTATATTTTTATAATATAATGGAATTTTTTTCCTGGCGATCCAAAAAAGATAACGGGATACTGTTTGCAGATTATTGCATTGTCATGTTTCCTTAATACGTGTGCAAAGTTTCAAAGAAATCGAATAGCTGGAAGTTGGTTAAAATTAGGCTCAAAGATTCCGTTACATAGCCAGATAGTTACAACCCAAGTTAATAAAAAAGCGTGTTAACGGCATTTATTAACTGTTATTGTTCATAAAAATTGAACACCAATGGTGCAACTAACCCTATATTTTTATTGTTCATAAAAATTGAACACCAATGGTGCAACTAACCAAATTGTGTAAAAACTAAAAAATTTCTTCTTCATTTAATAGCAAAGTTTGAAATGTTGCCAACAGATGGCATCCTAGGTGTTGTTTTTATAATATAATGGAATTTTTTTCCTGGCGATTCAAAAAAGATAACGGGATACTGTTTTTAAATTATTGCATCTTCATCGGTCCTTGACACGTGTGCAAAGTTTCAAAGAAATCGAATAGCTGGAAGTTGGTTAAAATTAGGCTCAAAGATTCCGTTACAAACATAGATAGATAGTTACAACCCAAGTTAATAAAAGCGTGTTAAAAATTGAAATAGGAATAAACTGCTTACTGCTTGTCTTTTCCTTGCACTGCAATATCGCATATCTCGGGACACTGTCCAACCTGAAGATGCAGATTTTTACGCTAGCCGATGATATTTCTTTCAAAGCTATTTGAGATCACCAACCGCCGACCGGTTTCGAACTATTTTGGTCTCATCGGTACGGTGTGGGCGATAAAAAGCGAGATGTTGAATTAAAGTAGCAGTTTTGTCGTTGGTAGTAGTTTATTATCCATTACGCCATCTATCGGTAGAGTTTTTTCCTATTTCAATTTTGTAAAATTATAAGTCTTATTTTTCTCTCATATGATATTTCGGTTGGATTTTGATACGAATCATATAATGTCGCCAAATTTTTCTGGCGGGTTTTCTAAGCATGACGTCATTAGATTTTTATGAATTAGAATGACATTAAAAAGACGTTATAATTTTGGTCTGATGACGTCCATGACCAAAAATTACTTAAAAATTACGTCATAATGACGTCAGCTTGCTGCTTGGGCCTTTGGCAGACAAACATTTTTGTGTGGCCCCATGGTCCAATGAACTTTAATACTTCTGGTAGCTAACAAGATATGACAACACTCATACCAAAAATATTTTGGTATAAGTGTCCCAAAAAACAATAAAAGCATACTAGCCTCATAGACATAACTTTTTTGGAAGACTTGATATACATTAAACTATTTTTAGGACATGCCTAATTAGATACCCTACAATTTTTTTCTTTTTGACGTCTTGTTAAATAACAGAAATATTAAACTTCATCGGACCATGGGACAATACAAAAATAATTTTCTGTCAAGGGGTTGGAACTGCCAAAACGTTCTGGCGACTGATAAATTGGACGCATTTAGAAGTACTTAGCCGCTTACCGCTAATTAAACGAAATGTCAAAACTGTCAAAATAAAGCTATACTATTGGTTTAATTTTACATTTTTGACACTCCACTCTACCTAGCGGCTAAGCGGCTGAGTACTCCTGAATGCGCCCAAGGATCATGGGACTACACAAAAGTGTTTGTCTGTCAAGGGGTTGGAAGTGCCAAAACTGTCTGGCGACTGATAAATTATCTTCTAAGAGGTACCCAAGTAACATATATAAAATTTAGCGTTTACAAAATGACGAAAGTTATGTTTCAATTAATTAACCTTTGGTACCTGGTACCTGCCAAAGCTACTATAAGTCAAACTTCATAGTTCCCCATCTCTTCTACTTATATTGGGAGCATGCGCTGACAAACTTTCAGCTTTTACAAAAGGACGAAGTTCTGCCGCTCACGGGCTCTTGGACTATTACTAAATATTTGTTACCGATAAGGGCATACGGTACTGGTGGTGTTACAGGGTGTCTTTAAAAGGTGCGGAAATAATTCTGTCACAAATTTCTAAAGCTGAAATATAACTATCTAACGTTAGTCCAAAATTGGGTGATTTCGGAGATATAGATTGCTAAAAATGGTGATTTTAATTTTTTCAAAATAATTCATTTAATAGTTGGGTGTACTGTCCAATGTTCTACAAAAAGGGACTTTGTGGGGTTATTATTACTTATATTTATTATATCTGCAACCTTACAGTAACTACTAACTTTGGCTGGCCTCAACTGGCTGCGCCAAACATTGGCTTCCGCAGCCAGGCTGCTTGGTGCGCGGCAGGCGTTACTGGATTCATCCTCTTTTATGACTGTCTGCGCATTCGACTTGTTTCTGTTGGCACAGCCGAAAATAGTTGGCTGCCTATTCTCTGTCCAAATTATATATGCAAAATTTTAAACCGTGATCAATGCGTAATATCGAGTTTTCTGTACAGCTATTTGTTGAAAGGCAATAAAACATAATTGTGAACCTAAAGCATTGCCTTTCAACCAATAGCTGCTCAGAATACGCATTATCATGCGTTTATTACGGTTTAAAATTTTGCATATGTTACTCGAACAGACTTCAGTGCGTTTGTCTAATTAAATTCGGAAAGGTTTCCGCTTCCAAGCAGCTACAGCCAGGCAGTGCGAGACTGTGAGCAAGTGCCCACTTCGCCCTCGCCCAGCAACGCCACTGGCTTAACATAACTATTTCTTTTAGTCATAGAGGTGCATTTAATTTAAAAAAACACAATAAATATTCTATTTAGAGTTCGTTATTATTTTTAAACTTATTATCCTAAAAGCTTGAAAAGGAAATTCCAAGTGCATTACGAGATTGACGGGAAATTCCCGAAGTAATCTGCACGTAATCCAATCGGATAAAACTATTCTAATGGCAGACGCGCGACCTTTGACGCCTTTATTACCCTTAATGGAATGGTTTTATTTTTCATGACTTCCTACATTGACAAGTCTAAAGTATTTTATACAAGAGAGAATATAAATAGGAAAAAGGATTCAAAAAAATTATTTATTGGATATGTTTATGGGTTATAGTCTAAGATCCGGCAATAAAAAAATATACCCTCATCTGTTAATTGAATAAATAAATATTCTCTAAGCAGATTTTAATGTAGTAAATGCAAGTGAACAACCGCTGCCAGCATGGGTCTGCAACAATTATTAATAATAATTAACTAATAAATACTTAATTTATTTGTAACTGTTACCTTTACATGTTAATTGCATGTACCAAAAAGTATATTATAAATCTTGTTGTAGCTAGCTTGACTGCTACCCTTACCTGCAGTCAGGTGAGAAAATTTTTAAAATACGATGCATTTCTTAAATCTTTCCTGCCCCCTTTTACTTTTTGAACCGATTAATTTAAAAACAATAAACCTTTGGAAAACAAAACTGTTGCTTATAATTCAGAGTGAAATTTACAGATGGATCTTTCAAGATGGCTTCTGGGCGCCATTTTGGGGTAAAAAAATAAATTAAAAGAGAGTCTGATTGCACATTGTTTTGAAGATGCCAATAAGTACTTTATAACCCTAAAATATAAAGTCAATACCTTGACATAGTAGTAAAATGACAGTACTTTAAAACTAAGAAAAATATCTCTCTTGTAAGGAATGGCCATATTTCCAAAACTAGTAAAGGTTGATATGCTTAATATTGTATTGCCTTAAAGCTCTTTTAATAATCCTTTCAATGGTGATACTGGTGATATTATACAGGGTAGGACAAAAATTATATATTATTCCAATAAAGCACCTTGTATCTTATATCACTATCTTTTAAAGCGCTTTACAAAAATATAACAATAAATACCTATATCTAACTTTATTAGTTTCAGAAATAGGGCTATCCATATCAGTTATTTGCTTACTTTTTATACGCATTAATTTTATTTTATAGAGTTTTAGTTTTTAAATTAATCCGTCCGTATTTTTTCAAAATAACTGCGACACCTTTAGGTAGTTGTCGTGGTTACCTTGGAATACCAGGCCTTTCTGAGTGCTGCTTATATGAAGACCATATTCTACAGAAAGAGCGCAAAGGTTAAAAAAAATACACTTTGGTAAGAAATAAAAAAAGATAACAAGGAATTCAAAATTGTCAAATCGCCAACTTTACAATTGTTTCAAAAGTTCGAGAATTCCATAAATCATGTGACATTTTTCATATTCTCATACAATATTTAAATGGTAAAATTGGGCCTAATTGCTCATTTTTAATTGTTTTGAAAAATATTAATTTTTCGAAAAAATTTAGAGTCGTTTTCGGTTTAAAAATAGACAAAAAAATCACATAAAATTTTATTTATTAAAAATTAATTGTTTTAATAATTGCTGTTTTAATTTTTTAAGATACAATATGGCATCATGTCTCGTCGTAATCAGCATTTTATTCTGAACATGATTCCGCAAAAAAATTTCATGAGTTAAATTTTTGATTAGTGTACTTAATCTACTAGTTTTTAGGCCGCTTTCAGACAGGCGACTTTTTGCAGTTGAAGTTGACCGCAAAAAGTCGATCGTTTGTGGTTGATTGTTGCTACTTGCAGTTGTCATTTAACAACCATGGAAAAAGCAATTCCTTTTTATACGGGCGTTTTTTCGACTGCAACCGAACTTCTGCCGCTGATTGTCGCCGATCCCGTCGACCGACTACACGTTAGTTACAACTACAGTTGTAGTCGAAATTGGCGGCAAGACGCCGATATTTTTGTAGTCAACTTCGACTGCAAAAAGTCGCCTGTCTGAAAGCGGCCTTAGATTTTCCGAAATGACCATATATTCCATAACCAATAAAGAAAGATATTTCAAATTTGGTATTTTTTAAGCTTTTGAAAAGACCATTTTATCGGTGACATATTATACAGGCTGTTGCAAATTCGAGAAACACCATTATGATCTCGGAAACGGTAAGAGATACAGGGTTGGGTAAATTGGGGCAATGTTGCGCATTTTTATTCTTAACAATATTCCGTTTTAATAATTTCAAAAACCGAAATTTTGCGAAATGGTATTTAATTTGTTTTTTCGTCTTATTTGAACAGATATTTTAAAGCTAACGACACATTAACATTGCCACTTATTTTGTTCTATAAAATGATGTCACTAAATTTAAGATTCGACGTTTCGTCTTTAAGCCACCATCATCAACTTTGTTTTTTTAAATGGGCGGAATATTAACTTGTAAACTTAATACACTCGTATTTTATTTCTAAATACAACGATATATCACACTTCACATTTAGGCGACGTTTCAAACAAAAAAACCATCATGCACTATTTTTTCATTAAAAATTACGTTTTTATTCCAAACGATTTTGAAATTTTTATTTGAAGGTAAGTATACACTTATTTATTTTTATAACTACTCATTTTTATTCCTTATAATAATTTATTTATTCATAATTTAACTAACAAGCTACAAGAATTAATGTAATGAAATACTGGACTCACTGAAACTGAATGAGGACGACATAATTGCAAGCTTTGACGTCAAGTCACTATATCCTAGTATACCGGTGGATGAAGCACTACAACTAATACAGGACAACGAAGACCTTCCAAATTATGTGACAGAACTTGCACGACATTGTCTCAAAAATGCGTATTTTAGTTTTGACTCCCAAATCTACCGCCAAACAGATGGAGCAGCAATGGGATCTTCCCTCTCACCAGCAGTCGCCAACCTGTTTATGATCTATTTTGAGAAGAAAGCCATAGAAACAGCTGACCTAAAACCTAAACTATGGATTAGATACGTCGATGACGTATTCATCGTATGGTCTTTCGGTAAGGAAACTCTTCTTGGCTTTCTTGATCATATAAATTCCATTCACCAAAGAATCCAGTTCACAGTGGAATTTGAAGAAAATAACCAACTACCATTCCTCGATGTACTTGTCACCAGGACGCAAAATGGTGATCTACAACACACAGTCTACAGAAAACCAACCCATACAAATAGATACCTAAATGCTGAGTCTCACCACCACCCATCACAAATTCAAGGAGTCGCTACCACATTAATCTCCAGGTCAATAAAACTAACTGACGACATCAACAGAGAGAATGAAATTAGCAACATAAGAAACGCCCTTAGACAAAATGGCTATAAACCTAGCATGATAAGAAGAGCTATCAATCAACAGACCAACGTGCAGCCAAGGAAAGAAGACCCTTTAGACAGCAATTTAAAAACTGTTCTTCCATACGTCAAAGGTACCACAGATAGAATAGGTAGACTTCTCCGCAAACACAACATTACAACAGTCTACAAACCCCAACAGACCATCGGATCCACGCTTAGAAACCCCAAGGACAAAGTAAAACTAGAAAACCAGGGAGTCTACAGCATCTCGTGTGGCACCTGCCATCAAACCTATATAGGCCAAACAAACAGAAGAATGTCTGCTAGGTTAGAGGAACATAAACTAGCTCATACGGAATAAACAATGACATCTGCACTGTTTCAACACCACCTAGAAACAGGACACAACATTGACTTTAGCAGTTGCAGGCAAGTAGCAAACATCAGCCACTACAAAACAAGGGTAATACGCGAATCCATAGAAATCCAAAAGAGTGGAGAACTCAATGTAAGGGATGATACCTTACACCTGCCTGCAGCTTGGAAAACCCTTATACCACAAAAAAGAACTGAAATACCACAACCGACAACACATGACGACGCTCCACGGACTAGTGCACACATCTCTAACACGGAGCAAACACCGAAACCAACCACGAGGTACAATCTTCGATCACGCAACCGTATAAAAGGGACCAGCTCAGAGAAAAGCCTCAGTCAATCATCTGACATCAGTAAAGTAAAGAAAATAAACAAATACTGGCCGCTCTGGCCGCCAAGCAATTTTAAAACAGCCAGCCAGAGCACCGTTAGGTTAAGATCGGTACAAAGGGTGCCATCTAGGTGTATATAGCGTAAGTAGCACGTGCTGTAATACCAACAAACCATAATGGAAACTGGCACACTCATCCAGTTCACGGGTTTGTGAACCTCTCGGATCAAGCAGTTTTCACAACTCCTATATATGCATATATATATATATATATATATATATATATATATATATATATATATATATATATATATATATATATATATATATAATTTCGCCCATTTAAAAAAACAAACTTGATGATGGTGGCGCAAAGACAAAACGCCGGATTTTAAATTAAGTGACATCATTTTATAAAACAGAAAAAGTGGCAAAGGTAATGTGTTTGTTAGTTTTAAAATATCTCTTCAAATAAAACCGAAAAAAACAATAAAACCTGTTTCGCAAAATATTTCTGTTTTCGCCGGATAATTCCGGCACGGCTACAAATTTTAAATTTTTAAAACCGAGAATTGTTAAGCATAAAAATGCGCAACTTTGCCCCAATTTAACCAACCCTGTATATCTTACCATTTCCGAATCCTAATGATATTCCCCGAATTTGTAACAGCCTGTATAGGGTTATTCCATTTAAAAAGTTTACCGCTCCATATTTTTTTTATGTTTGCCTAGTTGTTTTTTTAACTCAGAAGATAATGGATGAAAAACTATGAAACTTTTATTCAACAAGTTTTTCCATCCTATTTATTTGTCGTTGTAAATTGGAGGCAAAATATAAAGTAAAACCCTGCACAAAAAAATCCCTGGTGGAGAAATAAAGATACAGGGTGGCCCACCATATTCGACACGGTCTGTAGCTGGATAACCATGGGGTTTTTAAAAAAGTAAATACTGAAACATATACAGGTCGGATAAGGCCACAGTATAAAATTATTTTACTCTATACAGGATGTCTTAAAAAGTGTGACGTATCAAAGTTATATTTTTTAAATGGAACACCCTATATTTTATGACGGTTTTAGATTCTACATAAAAATAATTTAAGTTTGTTAATAGTACCAAGTGTCTAATTTTATTCGTTTTTGTGATATTTATTTTTTCAAAATGCAGGGTGCAATTAAATTAATTTTATTTTAAGAATATAAACTCCTTAAACTTTTAAAATTTGTTACAAGATTAGGAAAAGTCTGCCTTATCGTACAGGTCAAGTCAAGATCAAATATTGTACAGGGTGATCAAAAAAATTGAAATTATTTTTGATCACCCTGTACAATATTTGATCTTGATTTGACCTACGTATGATATGGCAGACTTTTTCTAAACGTGTTACACATTTTAAAGTTTAAAAGTGTTAAAAGTATTAAAGTAAAATCAATTTAATTTTACCTCTGCATTTTTCAAAAAAATCAAATATCACAAAAACGAAATAAAATTAGACACCAGTACTATAAACAAACTTGAGTTATTATTTTAGAATCTAAATCCGTCATAAAATATAGGGTGTTCCATTTTAAAAAATATAACTTTAATACGTAACACTTTTTAAGACATCCTGTATAGACTAAAATAATTTAATACTGTGGTCTTATCCGACCTGTATATGTTCCAGT
Organism: Listronotus bonariensis; assembly: GCA_014170235.1. Lineage (NCBI taxonomy): Eukaryota > Metazoa > Arthropoda > Insecta > Coleoptera > Curculionidae > Listronotus > Listronotus bonariensis. The sequence continues at coordinate 25,504 of JACEGR010008039.1, forward strand.
ATTTACTTTTTTAAAAACCCCATGGTTATCCAGCTACCTCGATTGGTACTGATTCTCCTGAAAGGGGCAATTGTTCTCTTGTTTAGCTGAAACAAAAGACAAGAACCTCTTGTCTCGGAGGTATCAGTAAATAAAAGTGAATATTCTATGATTTTCAGAATATCTTTTCCTTAAGAATCAGCAAATTTCCCTAAAATCTTTCACGCTCTTTCTTTACGTTTCTGCTTACGAAATCGTGGGTGGAATTCGGCGTTGCATTTGAGACAATCGGTTTTAATATCCCGCCGCTTCTTATCCAGATCAAATATTTAAGATGCCTCTAAGCGTTTGATAATTCGTGTAGAAGATTTCATTGAATATTTTAATTTAAAGAACCTTATAAATTTTTGATTTTGCTGGTATTTGTACTATCAAAAGAATTGCATTTCCTTAAAATATTATATGCAAAACAAATACAGTAAGTACATTAATTTCTTTAATGTCTTTCCTCTTGTTTTTTAAAAGAGTCAATGTAAAAAACTAAAACTTAGGAATATCAAATTAAAGCATAAATACTAGACTGGGCCAAAAAATCGACATTTATAATTATTATTTTTTAATACACAGGGTGATTTCAAAAATCGATCACGAAACTTAAGTGGGTAATTCTAGTTGACAAAATAAGGGTAGAGCTTCATATAATTTTTTTCCAAAATGTCATTCGTTTTCGAGCTACAAGCCGTCAAAGTTCAATTTTTATTTTGGTTTTTTCGTCATATTGCATTTATTTTTAACCAATCTAGTTGATATTTGGCATACAAATCAAGCTTTGCAGATTCTAAAGTTTTAAGATAAAAGTACTTTTTTAAATACGGCCAGAGGGCACTTTACCTAAAACTTAAAATTTATTTACATTATAACTTTTTATTTTGACAGATATCGCAAAGCTGGGGACGCCATTTTATAGACAATCAAAACTTAAAAAATAAAGTACTCTTTATTAAAGTCGATAAACCTCACCGTTTAGGCTCCAATAGACATCAAAGTTTTTATCAATTACAATCAAATTACCTACATACATACAGGGTGTCCAGTAACTCAACCAACAAACTTAACCAAACGATTATACAACAAAAAATAAGAAAAAAACTTCATATAAACATATGTCCTAAACGTCTTAGTTTTTGAACTACGGTGTGTTAAATATTTAAAAAAAAACTTTGATGTCTATGATTGGTGCCTAAACGGTGAGGTTTATCGACTTTAATAAAGCGTACCTTATTTTTTAAGTTTTTGATTGTTTATAAAATGGCGCCCCAGCTTTGCGATATCTGTCAAAATAAAAAGCTTATGATGTAAATAAATTTAAGTTTTAGGTAAAGTGCCTCTGGCGGTATTAAACTTTTATGTCTATTGGTGCCTAAACGGTGAGGTTTATCGACTTTAATAAAGAGTACCTTATTTTTTAAGTTTTTGATTGTCTATAAAATGGCGCCCCTAGCTTTGCGATATCTGTCAAAATAAAAAGCTTATGATGTAAATAAATTTTAAGTTTTAGGTTAGTGCCCTCTGGCGGTATTAAAAAAAGGACTTTTATCTTAAAATTTTAGAATCTGCATAGCTCGATTTGTGTGCCAAATATCAACTGGATTGGTTAAAAAATAAATGCAATATGGCGAAAAACCAAAATAAAAATTGAACTTTGACGGCTTGTAACTCGAAAACGAATGACATTTTGAAAAAAATTATATGATGCTCTACCCTTATTTTATCAAGTAGAATCAACCCCTTAAGTTTTGTGATCGATTTTTGAATCACCCTGTATACTGAAAATATTGTTTAAGGGTGACAGAAAGGAAAATATAATGAAAATTTGAGCCCTTAATATTCATGTTTAGAGGTCCCTTTCTTTTGATTTAGATTTTTATTGGAACATTTATTTTTGCATTAAAGCTTCTTAACTGTCAAGGTAAAAAAATTATGTGCTTATATATCTTTTAAGAATTAAATTGCCTCCAAAACGTCCTATTGAAAATTTTCGCCAGACGAGTCGTTTCCGAGTAATTAAGCTTTAAACATTGATTTTTTTTTTTTGATTTACTTGTTTTATTTAAGAATTTTGTAACTAACGAAAAAATAAATATATCGGAAAAAACAACAAAGATTCTTACAGGAACTTTAATGCTTTACAAAAGGTCTCTTAATGGTTTTAAATAAAATCGTTATTTTTAAAGTTATTCACAATTTAAGTTAAAGACAAAATTAAATTACTGTTTTATTCATTCTTGAACCAAATTTTTCACTTATTGAAGCAAATTATTATATTACATCATTAAAAACCACAATTTTATCAATGTCATCGCTTAAAATATCTATAATTTTATAATATATTCAAACCTATTCTAGGTTAATAGCTATTTGTTATACGAAAACGTAGATTTATTTACTCTAAGACAGTAAATATACGTTTTTGTATAAAAATATCTATTTACCTAAAATAGGTTTATATACATTATGAAATTTAGGTATTTTAAGCGATAAAACTAGTAAAATTATGACTTTTGATGATGTAATATATCAATTTGTTCTAACGAGTGAAGAAACTTGGTCCAAAAATAAAGAAAACAGACAATTTTTTCTTACATCTTGTTAAATAACAAAAATGTTTAACTTTCTTGGACTATTAGGCTACGTCATAATGTTTGTGCCAAGGGGTTAGAACTGTCAAAACTATCTGGCCACTAAGGAAATAATATGTTCTAATTGGTAACATATAAAATTTATCGGTAATAGTTCGATATAGCGGTTTTCGCTATTATAAGAGATTTTTGAAATAATCTTTTTCAGGGCGTTTCTATAGGTCGATTATGACACAAATCTGTGTGCGCGTTTTCCAAAATCCATTTCTATAATTTATTATTAATAAAAACATATTTACGGGACGGTGGAGTGAACAGGGGTGCTGGGTGGGGACAAAACAGTATAAATCAAACGTCAAACACAAGAAAACATTAATACACTGCACTCGGGGCACATCAAAAATGTAAATTAATTTTGAAAAGTATTAAATTTTTCGAAAAACTATCCCACACATATGAGATATCTCGTCCGCCATTAATTAAAGAAGGAAAATAGGCGCATTCATTTTGGTCAGCTGATAACATGAAGTTCGTCATTATGAAAACGACAGTCTTGATAGAAGCAGCGTTGCCAAACTTCTCATGAAGAATTAACACCAAGGCTATTTCGGGGATTATCCACCATTTCCATGAAAAAGAATGGTATTTTTGTAGAAATGCCTTCTTTATGTTTAGGTATTTTCCTTTTTCTCTACAAATTATAATAGAAAGAAGGAATAACTTAATTTTTATATGAATTTTGTCCTGCTCCTTTTTTAAAGATATTGACACTTTCTCACTTTATTTGGCAACATCGCAAGACATTTACAGTTCTATTGCAAACTCTTCTTTTTTTTATGCAGTGACAGCCATGGCGGGATTGTTGTACTATTATTTATTTTTAATTTTTTAAACAATTATTTGGACATTTTTGTAAACAGAAAGTGCGGTGTGTACTGTAGAAATACTGTTTTTGGGCGTTTAATGTAGGATTTCTACTGTTTCGTCCCCACCAGCACCCTGTTCACTCCACCGATCCCGTAAATATGTTTTTATTAATAATAAATTATAGAAATGGATTTTGGAAAACGCACACAGATTTGTGTCATAATCGACCTATAGAAACGCCCTGAAAAAGATTTTTCAAAAATCTCTTATAATAGCGAAAACCGCTATATCGAACTATTACCAATTTATCTTTTACACAATAAAAAAAGTTAAATTTAAATTCCTTACCATTTGGTTCCTGGTACCTGCCAAAGTCACTACCAAACTGCAAAACCCACCATTGCCACTGACAAGCTTTCAGCTTTTACAAAATAACGAAGGTCTGCCGCTCACGAGCTCTTACTCAACAGCCCTTATATTAAACCAACCCTTAAATTGTTTTAATATTTTTAACGATTTGAACTTTATAATGAAATTCAAGTTTTAGATTTTATCAAGGCTCTAAGGTTTCTTGACAGACAGCTAAAGTGACAGCTTACTTCTTTCGCCTCTGTGTGTAAGTATTTTTAGATACTACGTTTCTACCCACCGTCATAATAAACAAATATGTAAATATTTTTAATATTTTCAACATGAACTTAAGAATAAAATTTCAAATTCTAGATTATATCGAGGTACACGAAAGCAACGTAATAAAAATGACAAATTACAAATTTATTTCGATATTTCTCTGCGAAATATAAATGTAAAACTACGGTTATGTGAAATGTAATGTAAACAACGACGAATATTAAAAAGAGGATGTGTAATTTAAAGAAATAAAATTATGGCATTTTGGATCGTAAATATTATATTTTTAGAGCTAATGGTATAAATAATTATATATTAATAAATAATTTTTATATTTTAAAAATTAAAGTGCATCTTAAAATAGTAAAACCAATATACAGGGTATTACGTTATATTATGTTTACAGTTAATCCTTTGTGAACAGAACAACAAGGTTCACATGCAATCGTGGAAAGTCCTCAATAACAGCTCCCATTATGATATTTTTTTTATATTTTTATTTTTTATATTATTTAAAATCAGAAACCTCCAAGAGGGGGAAAATAATTATTTGTATTGCTTAAACAATATACAGTGTGTCCCAGGATAGGTGTTACAAGAGAACAAATGGACCAAAAATTTTGAATTTTAAAACGAAATTTTTGGAAAACTGGTCGGATGGTCCAAAACTAATAAATGAAAAATTTTACTCCAATTGGTGTTATACTTATAACTAAAAATATGAAAAATGCTCAGAAACTAACTACTTTTATTTTTTCTGATTTTAAATAATGTAAAAAAACAAAAAGTAAAATAAAAAGAAAATATTATCAAAATCGAAGCTGTTATTGAGGACTTTCATCGAAAAGTCTTTACTGACACGTATAAACGAAGGCCATCTAATACGTGCAAAACACTAAGAGGTAGAGATTAAGCAAGGAATGCCGGCATGTAAGCAAGGTAACGCATCGGTCCCCTTTTCCTGTTGCTTTACCTGCCTATGAACCTTTTGAAATAGCTGACAAGTATATTTTTTACTTTGTCCGTTAGTACTGAACATTATCTATTACTTTAATAAAGAAAAAGAATATTTAAAAAAAAAACATCAAAAATATTTTTAAAGAAATTACCAATAAATACAACTACCTAACTACTTAGATAGGATTTTACCTTTTTTTTGCTTTAAATATATTTTTTATTATTTTAAAAATAGTTTAATGTGTTGCGCATTTAACGTTTTTACCATATAAAATATAGTTTTTGACATAATTCAAAAATTTATTACGGAGATTAAAGTACAAGATTGTTACCAGCGGTCACGCCAGAAGCCCAGAGAAGGAGATTAACAGGGTTTCCATAATTCTCAACACGTGTCTTTGTTTTATTTAGGAAGTATTTTTTTATATAAAAATAGGCTAAAGAAAGTGCCCATCTGTTTTTTTAATATAAATGTTTTTGATCATATTTTATATGATACAGGGTTAAGCAAGAAACTATTTTTCATTTATATTCATAAGGGTTTGCCATCGGTCTTGATATATCGAGACTGTCACCGTTATTAGGCCCTATGTCCCGACATCCCGATTTTATAGCAAAAAGTCCCGATTTACGGTATGGAACAAAATATTTAATTTTTGTATTAAACCTTTTTATTACAATTTATCAAAATATAATACGATTTATTTTAAATTCCTTTAGCCGTTTTGCAATCTTACATAAATACAAAAATATATACACTACGTTTATATCGAATAGTTGAAGCTAGCTTGAGTTAAAGCGGCTTTTAAAAGTGGCTTAAAAAAGCGATATAAACGCGCTTGAAAGTGACTTGAATTGTTCAAGTCAAGCCTGAAAATAAGTAGGGTTGACTTCACTGAAGCCGATTAGAAACACAATATAAACGATTCAAGCGGGCTTAATAACTGCCTAACTTCAGATGAGTTTCCTCGAACGTCATCAGTTTCAATTTCATATATCATTCTGACATTTTTATACAAAATATGAATGGAAAAACAGGTGAAAAAACTTTAAAACACGCTAACACCAACGGGACAAATTAAAAAGTGAGGTTTGTTTTTCATTTAATGTCTACTGTGAAGTTGGATGCAAAACTGCCGCATGCGTACGACGATGGCCTGAAATGTGCTTGACCTCGATTTTCAATTGACTTTCAAGCCACCAAAATAAACACGTAGACTTGGAAATCGCTTTAAAGCCGCTTTGTTTTCAAGCCAGCTCAACTATTCGATATAAACGTAGTAATAGTGCACCTTCCCCCCTACCGCTAAACTTAAACATACACTACGTTTATATCGAACAGTTGAACCTAGCTTGAGTTGAAGCGGCTTTTAAAAGTGGCTTAAAAAAGCGATATAAACGCGCTTGAAAGTGACTTAAATCGTCAAGTAAAAGTCAAGCCTGAAAATAAGTACTATGGTACTGACGTACTGGAGCCTATAAGAAACACGATATAAACGATTCAAGCGGGCTTAATAACTACCTAACTTCAGATGAGTGAACGTCATCAGTGTCAATTTCATATATAATTCTGACATTTTTATACAAAATATGAGTGGAAAAACAGATGAAAAATCTTTAAAACAAGCAGGTTTAAACTCGGTTCTACTGAACTGAGGTTTTACTGACCGCGGTTCAGTAAAACTGAGTTTAAGCCTGCCTTGTACAATTGGGCCTAACAAGTAGATATTAGACAAAGAATGACGGCATACAAACATGGTTACGCATCGGTTCTACTTTGTTGTTGCTTTAGTTGATTTTATACCTTTTAATCTGAACGAGTATATACAGTGTGCCCAAGGATGGACTTAACTATACCTGATTTTTTATTTACGAAAAAGGTATCCTTATTAAAGTGTTTACCGGTTTGTTCAAAATCGAAAAAATAATATTTTAAAAAATTTAAAAAAAATGAAAAATGGTATTTTGAAAAATAATTCAATAAAAAGCATGAAAAAGTAAAAAGTAAGGGGAATATTTTTTTTCTTATCGCTTAACATTACTTGGGAAAATTAGGTGTAAACTAGAATAAATGTTTTTTTGTTCCTAAATTATTAGTTTTACTGTTTATATACATTATATACATACAATATGAAGTTAGGTTTAAATGTATGTACGTACGGAGTAACCCAAAAGGCAACGATTTTTCAACAATAAGTTTAAATTTTTATTACTTTTTTATGCTATTTAAATTAGTAGTCAAAAAAATATATAAAACAGATTGGTTTTAATTTGCTTAAATAACATATTTGTATTTTTTAATCTCTCTGTATATCATAAGACAATTTTTTACGCTTTTATTCTAAAAAAACATTTTGTTCTCTCTCAGAATTGGTTTAATAAGGACAAGTTGCGTATTTGAAAGCCTAACAATAGTTGGTTTTTAAAAAAATTTGCAGCTGTTCCTAAATTACCCAAAAAACAAAACAAAATTTTCCGACACGGTTTTTATTTTTTCCGAATTTATTTGAAGACATAATTTAAAATAAATGTGACATTATTGTAATCACTTTTTTCCTTCTACAAAATGGAATTAATAAATTTCAAATCTAATGTTTCATCTTTGAGTCACCATCATCAACTTTGTTTTTTTAAATAGTCGAAACATTCTGTTTTTAACCTAATAAACTTTTGTTTCAATTCTATATCCAACGACATATCACACTTTACATCAGCATCATCCACTAATTTACAGTTTTTTAAAAGGTGCGGAATTAATGCTACCAGAAAATACTAAGGCCAAAATATCCCGTTCCAACCCAAGGAAGATAAACTTTTAGTAAGGAGCGTAAATTCCCTGTAAAAAAATATTCAAAGGTCAGTGACCCCTGTTTACAGGTTTTAAAATTCTCTGTAACTGCAGTACTAAAAACTACTTAATTTAACTATTAACAGTAACTGTACATTATATAAAAGTCCAGTGACTAAAAAGCAAAAAAATAACACCAAAACTCAGAAAAAACCTTCGGGTACGATTGTAAACAAAGAATTACGGAAAAAGATTCACAAAATTTTGCGAATATAGGCTTAAATAGGAGCGGGCGCTTCTTATTAAAAAGTTTATTTTCCTTGGGTCCAACCCAACTTATTTTAATCCAAAATTGGATGATTTTGAACATACAGGGTGTCAAAAATGTATTTTGTTGAATTCCTTGTATTTAAAATAAAAATTCTTATTTAACATAGAACGAAAGCTTTCACGGCCTTGGTCAACTAAGGATTTATGGTTTTTGGGTTTGGACTGCGCCATCGATTGCACAAGGCATCTTCAGGGATCTGTACTCTGCGAGAATGAAACACTAAAACCAATTTTTTCGTTTAATGGCAAAATAGTGAATGATGGCGGTTCGAAACGTCGCATAAATGTAAAGCGGGATATATCATTGTATTTAAATTTAAAATACGACTTTTTATGTTTAAAACCAAATATTCCGTCTATTTAGAAAAACAAAGTTGATTATGGTCGCCCTCTATTTACAGCTATTGGTTGGCGATTTATGCTGATACGTTCAGTAAGCGGACAAATAGATTAAAACCATGACTAAATCTATTTTGGTTGGCGAAAGTGCCACATTTACTCTTCATTATCTTATTCCGGCAAATTATTTTAGTGCTGAATAGTTAAATAATGAAGTGAACACGTTAATGTCCATTTTATATGTATATTACCTCATATCAGCAGGGCATTGTTAACAAGACAAAAATTAAACGTAGGCATTTTAGGCGAATTAGAAATTCAAACATTTATAAAGTCGGTTTTACACTTATTAATCTTCTTGTTAAAATTTGATCAAATATTTAATACCTACAATTTGAAAACGGTAAAGTAAATTAAAATAAACTATTTGACAAACTTCTTTGAAGCGGGTTTGGCAACTAAGGGGCAAAATAACATAATTTTGTAAGCAAAATATTTTATTTATATAAGCACATATTAACGTGGTCCTTAAAATCTTTAAATAAACACTTAATAAAACCACACCAAAAACCAAATACCACACCAATCACGATAAAAATGAATTGTCAATATTTAATTTATAAGATTGGTACTTCTGCATAAAATATTTGAAGAAAAATAGAAGGTGTCCTAACCCTTTTAATTGGACAAGGCAACCTTAAATTTCTTTGATATTCAATTTGCTGTTTTACACTGTCAAAGTTCTTCAAGGTAAACTTGGTCCAACTTATTTAACAAGAAGTTTGATAAGTGTAAAACCAGCTTTATAAAGTTATTTGTCTTTTTGATTATATTATAGTTTTAACCATAACTAACCGTTGTTTGATGGGTATAGGTATTGATAAAACAATATAGGCATTTATTGTTTTTGGAAAAGAAAATAAAAATAAAATCGTTTATAAATATTTTTTTACTACCTATTAAAATAGCATGAGAATATATATATATATATATATATATATATATATATATATATATATATATATATATATATATATATATATATATATATATATATATATATAGGGGGAAAGTCTTAGGGATTTTTTCTATCGATTTTTATTTTTAAAGTTTAAACACAAAGTGGTTTTTTTAAATAAAACACGCTGTATATCCTATCATCACTTAAAATGCGTATAAAATCAAGTTAATTTAAAATTTATGTAAGTGGCAACGATTTATTCACCAAAAATTTTTTATAACTTTTTCATGCTATATTTTAATAGGTAGTAAAAAAATATTTATAAACGATTTTATTTTTATTTTCCAAAAACAATAAATGCCTATATTGTTTTATCAATACCTATACCCATCAAACAACGGTTAGTTATGGTTAAAACTATAATATATAATCAAAAGACAAAATAACTTTATAAAGCTGGTTTACACTTATCAAAACTTCTTGTTAAATAAGTTGGACCAACATATATATATATATATATATATAATTTACTGTTGTTTACTTTGTTTCTTGGGATTGAGGTTTTTTTTTAATTAATAAAACAATTATTTACATTTTCTGACGTTTCGCCTTACATGGAAGGCTTTTTCAAAGATCTATTTATTTATATTAACGATAGTCTTTTGGCATGTTCCTACAAAATAATAACGAGTTAAACCAATATTAATTATTTACAAAACATTAAATGGATGATTTTTTTTACATTTAAAATTCTTAAATTTATATAATAAAACTGACACAAAGGTAGACATAAGACAATTTAAACTACATTTAAAAACAATAAAAACTAACAAAATAAAATAATGGGATACGCACCTTGATACCTTTTATAGTAGATATTTATTAGAGATTAATGCAACTGTTTTGTTGGTAGTCGGCAGGATAAGAATTTCAGTTGATTTTTTTTATTAACTTAAAAATTGTGTTAATATGGTTTCAAAAAATGCAATCTTAATCCTATGTAGTGCAGATAGTTATGTTATGTTTGAGATAGATACTCTTATTATTTTATTAAATTGTAATAAATTTGACTTAATTTTTCAATGTCTTTTTGTTGTTTACACAATTTTTTCTTTTTTTTATATGGATCATTTCCTTCACTATTAGTTTTTGGTATTTTTTTATCTTGATGAAGTATTTTTTGTTTCTGTGTAATTAAAAGAATGTTTTGTTTCAATTTCGTGTTTATGTAAAGCCGTAGATGCATTTTTTTGGTATTTGTGACCATTTAGGGCGAAACGTCAGAAAATGTAAATTATTGTTTTATTAATTAAAAAAAAACTTCAATCCCAAGAAACAAAGTAAACAAAAGTAAATTATAAGAAATGGTTGAAGAAATATATATATATATATATATATATATATATATATATATATATATATATATATATTTTCTATCTTCAATCCTCAAGCGAGTTACTAGTGAGATTGAAGATAGAAATATATATATATATATATATATATATATATATATATACATATATATATATATATATATATATATATATATATATATATATATATATATATATATATATATATATATATATATATATATATATATATATATATATATATATATATATATATATATATATATATATATATATATATTTTCTATCTTCAATCTCAAGCTGAGTTACAAGTGCCTGGTCAAATTAACAAACACTCTGCATCTTTAAAACGAATCAAGTTAGCCATGATTTACTTTCACCACTGAATTTCTATTAAAACTTGAAATCAAGATTGTGCAATTACATAAGCTCTATCTCTTTTGGTTTTCGCATATACCCTGGTCAAAGAAAAGGCCCCACCCTGTATTAGTAAGAAACGTGCATTTTAGCTCCTAATTGTGGTAATAAGGACTTCCTAATTTGAATTGGGACAAATTAGTAAAGCACAAAAGAAGTGGCGGCTAGTACTAAAGGGCATAAGAGAATGTGCCCACTCTTCAAATAAAGAAAAAAAAGCCTTCCATGTAAGGCAGAAACGTCAGAAAATGTAAATTATTGTTTTATTAATTAAAAAAAAACCTCAATCCCAAGAAACAAAGTAAACAAAAAGTAAATTATATATATATATATATATATATATATATATATATATATATATATATATATTTTCTATCTTCAATCTCAAGCGAGTTACAAGTGCCTGGTCAAGTTAACAAACACTCTGCATCTTTAAAACGAATCAAGTTAGCCATGAGTAGATAGGAGATGAGAGTTCTGTAGGATGGTCATTAACTGACCACTGACCATCCTACAGAACTCCCATTAGGTTTCCAAGAATACCAAGCACACCTGTTAAGCAGATGTTCTAAGAAGGATGTCTGGAATACATCCGGTGGGATTTCTAAAAATAGATTTCTAGGAAAATACAGGTTAATGACCAGCTGTCACAAAAAACAAAAAATTTGGGATTCCTGTGTTTGCATCATACATCCGAACTCCTGTGCATACCACATAAGACTAATCAAATTTTTCGCACGCTGTGGGAGATCTCTTTACCATTCTAAAAATAGAACTACACACGTGTTAAACAAATGTTCTAAAAATAACGTTGGGCCCTTGGTAACCGTTCTATAAATAGATATACCTATACACGTGTTGTGCAACTGTTCTTAGAAAGACGTCTGGAAAACATCTGGTGTCTTTTTACACGTCTAGACAGCATCCGGTATACAGAGTAATGATCTAAAAAATGGCAAAAAATAGATGTGGAGAGGGGGATAGGTCTATATATTTCATTTTGCATTAGTCCATTTAGTTTGAATTGTTTTTTCGAAGTATAAAAATGTATAGTACTCTTACTCACACTGAAAATTGTTACTATGTACCAGACACAAATAATGGTGTTCCAACGAAGAGAGGAAGACCTAAGATACTTGCCTCGAGGACATTTTATTTGAATAATTCATGTTCAAAGTTTTTGAGTGTTGGACTAAATTTGAGTGATTTTAACCCAGTGCTGGTCCTTGGAGGTCAAAATGGCTTTGCTGTAGAATTCAATGAAGCTGAATGGAAGATGCTATTAGAATACCAAGGAGTAATAGCCAACTTTTTTACTCCTCTTCAACTGATAAGGCACCAATTGCATTTGGAAATCATACAGTGCATTTTGAAAATATTAATCAAAATTTGACCATAAAAATTGGATGCAACAATGGTAATTATATTTATCTTGCTCGAGAAACTGCAGATAAACTATGGGATATCAGCGATCTTTTGGAATACAGAATCGAAATGCTTAAAAAACAAGAATTTCGAAAGTATCTAAACATATACAAGTCCAGTTTATTATGTGCTAGCAACATATTAACAAGTGTTTATAATATTCTCAACCCAAACCATAATACGAATAGTGAAAACGTTTGTGTTTTGTTGGAGTTTTTGAGACTATATCCTGAAGAGCTGCAGAAAATACTTCTTAATGATGACCAGAAAATACTATGAAGAAAACTGTCAATTTCAATCCCCACGTTGAGGTGCATCTATTAGTGCAGTGGAATTTTGCATATAGACAAGCTCGCAAAAGTGACTTTCATTTCGTATATGCAGATAGAATTAGATTTGAGCAACGAATTGCCCAAATGGAATGTGTTATGTGCAAAATTTTATGTAAAGAACACAGAGCTAGAATTTACAATGATAGATTTAATGTAACCTAATTTGAATTATCATTAACATAATTAATTAGTTTCAGAGTAGGAAAAAAAATAAAAAATACATAACATGTGAATTGACTTTTATTAAAAATATTTTTTATTATTACAATAGATTATTTTTTTCGATCCATGAATTATGACTTTTATCCATTCCAAGCCATTTTACAAAAACTTTATTTCCTCTTTTTCTTATAACTTTTTCAACCAAGAAAACATCAGGATGCTTAACTTTTTGCAATTCTGGTTCATAGAAACCCCCTGAATTTCAGATTTTTGTTCATCTTCAATAATGTATGTTCTTGGGTTAGTTAATTGGACTGTTTTCACACGAAAAATTTCATTTGACCAGCTAGGATTATAGCTTTTAGTGAATGCCTGCCTCTGCTTGCTGACACGAACGTAGTCTCCAACATCAAACTTTGGGGGTTTTGGGTCTACAGCCTTTATATTAGTAAAAAATGACTTCAAAATGATCTTTTCATTATTTTTGTTCACTTGGCTTGGTTTTAAACCAATTGTAGAATGTTTTGTGTTGTTATATTTTTCAACTATTTCATCTAGAATAGTTATCCATTTATAATTCCCTTGCAGACTAAATTGTTTCCACATTAAATTTTTCAAAGTTCTATTCACTCTCTCTACAACGCTGGCCTTTAAATTTGAGTATGTACTGTATTGATTAATTCCAAATTCATTCATTAATTCTTTGAATTTTCCCATGAATTCTCTTCCGAGATCAACTTGCAAATTAGCGGGTTTTGTGGCTTCTTTCAAAATTCCTTTCATGGCATTTGCCACCTCTGCAGCCGTTTTGTTTTTGACCTTTTGCGATAGAGTTGCTCACGTTTAAGACGCTTTTTGTCCAATACTCGATTGGTTTTTTCCAAAAAATCACTGGCTTCTTGTAAATAGGTTGAGGTTGATCTATCCTCCGCTATGACGTCATTCACTACATTGAATGATTCCTCAATCGGGCTTAATTCACGTTCGCTGTCTGCTTCATTGTCGGTTATGTTCTCATATTTGCTACAAATTAGTGCCTCGGTCTCTCTCATAGGCGATTCAGGAACAGGGGTTGACAGGGACCTCGGAAATTCCATATGTTGTTCATCGTTGGTGGACGGCCCAGGTACAGGGCTTGACAGGGACCTCGAAAATTCCATATTTTGTGCATTGCTGGTGGACGGGCCAGGTACAGGGCTTGACAGCGACCTCGGAAATTCTATATTTTGTGCATCGCTGGTGGACGGGGCAGCTTCTTCAGTTTCTTCAGTTTCTTGCTTGGGGGTAGAAGTCATTTTTGGATAACCAATACTCTTATAGCCATTGATCCTTCTAGGGTACCCGATGGGCTTCACTTTTGAGAAACTTCCATCTAAAATCACGATTTGGCTGCTGTCTGAATCATCAGATATGTCGACTTTGCGGAATTTGTTTTCGCCGGCGTATTTTTTCAAGTGCATCAATATTTTGGCAGAAGCTTGGGCTTTCTTAGGAATTTTCAGTTTCATTGTAGTGAAAAACTTGCTTGAACTGCAGTATACCGTATAACTGTTTAACTGAAGTGGATTTTCTTAAGTCATAAATTTATATTTTTACTCCCCCTTAGTTAGCCACAATTGTTGGGTAACATTTTACATTAAGTGTGTATGCGCAAGATGCACATTGCCCCCGTTGCTCCCACGTTCTGCAAAAATTTATGGCTCTGCGAAATATTAAACAGGGTGATCTTTTTTTACAAAACCATCATGAGAAACAGGATGGCGATCTAAAAAACTTTGGGAACGGAAAATAACGCATATCCCTGAGACGGCTGAAAATATGCAGATCTCACGGATGTGCGAAAAAATCGTCTACACACGTGCGGCACACATTTGGCGCGCATTTAGCAAACTTGCAATTTTAGAAATGTACTCTTCCTAAAGAACATTTTCGAATTGTAAAACCAGACAAATTAAACTAAATAGTCCTCCACCTTATTTACCTGGCTCATCAGTCATTAACAGGTGTGCAATAATTAAGTACAAGAGAAAGGAAATCCCCATAAGTTGTGTATAAAAAAATTAATTAGCCGTATATGGAATGGAGTCTGGATATTTCTTACGAGCAAAAATATTTAGGAATCCTAGAAAAATTAAAAATTTAAAAATTAAGAAGTTTTCTAATTATTTATTTTTTTTTTGGCTTTCGGAATTTTATTATTCATACTTTTTCTCCTAGATTATGCTAGAAATACCTAGGTTGAATAGTTTTTTTTTCTTTTTCCGCATTTTTTGGATGGATTATGCTATGAAAACCTTTTCTGAATAATTTTCATATCTTTAAGATCACCTCACACACTTTTTTTCTATAATAGGAGTAGGGCGTATCTGGCTTTTTGAAGGAATATCAGATGAATTCTAAATTAGTCGTATGTGGTGTGCACAGGAGTTCGGATGTATGGTGCAAACATAGGAATCCCAAAATTTTTGTTTTTTGTGTTACAGCTGGTCATTAACCTGTATTTTCCTAGAAATCTATTTTTAGAAATCCCACCGGATGTATTCCAGACATCCTTCTTAGAACATCTGCTTAACAGGTGTGCTTGGTATTCTTGGAAACCTAATGGGAGTTCTGTAGGATGGTCAGTGGTCAGTTAATGACCATCCTACAGAACTCTCATTTCCTACCTACTAAAATTATTTTCCACTTTTTAGTTTAATTTGCTTTAAAAGCGCGTTTTTTTCTTTATTTTATTTATTGGTAATATTTACACTACATAAGTGTTTTTACACGTCAATTTTACATTAAATTATCGAAAAACACTTTAAAATGTTATACTTAAATAAAATAGGAAATTACAGTTACATCACAATAACACTGACCGTAATTACCAATTATTAAAATAATGTAATAAAATTATCAAATAAACAATAATCTTTT
>JACEGR010008040.1:0-41617 GCA_014170235.1 Listronotus bonariensis
TACAACATCATGCCGCTGGTTCGCCCTTGTTGAAGAAAATCGACCTGAGCACAATGTCGTGCTGTTCTGTCGTCAGTCACGTCTCGTTCGGCCTTCTCAAGTCACGCTTGACAACATCTCGCAACGGTAGCCTCGTTTCCTGGCCCTGGCTATTCCGGCTTTCACGCCAACTGCTATCCGGCCAGTCGGAAATTGCGCGAGGCTACACGTCTGCGAACTCTAGGCATGACCTGTGATGGCCACAATACAGCTACATCTCAGCAACGAATCATTCTTAAACATGTTTACTGATTAAACCATGTTCACTGAAATCAATAACAGAAAGGCTACTGCCAAATTGTATGATATGAATGTTTACAGAATTTTTATCCAAAAATCCCGGTAATGGTCTGGGTGTTATAAAAAAACAGCTTTTATATGCAACCGAACTAAAAATTAGAAAATAATTTTTCATTAAAAAAATATTGTCATTTCATAGTAAAAGCGATGGGTTGTTACATATTTTTCATAACTTTTCCATCATAGATATTTGCAAATATAATAATTATAACATTTAATATATTTATCACCCCACGCTTTTTACTATGAAATGACAATATTTTTTTTATTAGATGAAAATTATTTCCTAAATTTTGAGTTCGGTTTCGCACGCAAAAGCGTGTTTTTTGGAGTTTTTAAGCTTCACTGAAATTATTTTTAATTTTTTGGTTTCTGCACTACTTTTTCAGCTAACAAAAATGGCGAATTAATTTTTTTAATGAACAAGAGTGAGCGATTTTCAAAGATTTTTCCAACAGATTGCAACTCACTAAAAATTTCTTCTTCATTAAGTAGCAAAGTTTGAAATTTTGCCAACAGATGGCAATCAGGCAATGTTTGGACCGTTGCCAATATATTGCAACCCACTAAAAAATTTCTTCTTCATTTAATAGCAAAAGTTTGAAATGTTGCCAACAGATGCGCGACCTAGGTGTTGTTTTTATAATATAATGGAATTTTTCCTGGCGATCCAAAAGATAACGGGATACTGTTTTGCAGATTATTGCATTGTCATGTTTCAGCTTAATACAGTGTGCTAAAGTTTCAAAGAAATCGAATAACTGAGGATTGGTTAAAGTTAGGCTCAAAGATTCCGTTACATAGCCAGTGGCGGTATGAATATTCGTAATAGACTCGTCGAAAGTAACCCCTAAGAACGTTTTAAAAAGTTATAATCATAAAGTGCATTTTATTCCTGGCCTAGGGACTATATGTTTTAATTTTCGCCCAGTCTAATGCACAACTTATTTAAATCTATATAATTTTCCTCCAGATGCCAAGTCTAATGATATAAAATCTCTACGTGCGAACGCGCATTTTTTCACAAATAAATGGCCATTTATAGATTTTTACAGTCTATAGTATGCAGTGTTTGTAAGCCAGTGTATTAAGTGTACAATTTATTTAAAGTATCTTTGCAGATCGCAAAGATAGTCTGATAATAAACTAAGGAATCACGCTAAGACTTGACGGCTTCTTTTGGTATAGGAATTGTGTGGCATTTTTAAAACTAAAGGAATGCTGGGATTTGCGTATTTATAATTATTTGTTTGTTTGTTTATTTCGCTTTGCGTAAAGTAATGAGGATGCAACAAAGTATACAGGGTGCTACAAGTTTGCTTAAAAATAGATGTATAGGGTTATCCAACGAATGTGAAACAGTTCTTATATCTTTGATAATATAGGTACATATATACCAGGGGTGCCAACTTCTTTAGGCCCAAGATTGACTTTTCAGTGACAACACCCGATTTTGTACTTTTAACAGTGTTCCAACTTCCATTGTCTTCTCTCTTCCTCCCATAAAAACTTTTGAAGAGCGTAAAACACTTTTTCAAACCACAATCATTCGTAACTACTGCCCGCTCCCTCCGCCCCATAGCGTTGCGCCCTGTGCCTTGCACCACCCGGTAGGCATGGCCCTGGTTCGGTATTTATATATTTAACCTTACTACGATCGACTGGACTAATAGTCGCGGACGATCAGCTAGCCACCCCCTGATATATTATATATAAGGTTCATACAAAATTAAATATTTGTTTCATATCGTAAATCGAGATTTTCGCTAAGAAATCGGGACGTTGGAACATACGGCCTAATAACGGTGTCAGTGATATGTGGACGGATGGCAACCCTATCTGGGGTGAAAGAATATTGAAAAGTGTGTAAATTTGAAAAAAATTATATCCCACAAAGTAGTGTTTTTGGATAGTTCTGGTTACACACACGTGGGTTAAAAATTAATTGCAAAACTTTGTCATGTTTATTGGACAACCAAAATGGAATTAGCTAGGTAAGAAAGAAAGAAAATATTTCGTTTATATGGCGCTGTGATTACGTATCACTTCTAAAGCGCAGTAAGTTGACAGTGTGGTCGGGTGTGACCAATATTTAATTAAGTTTTTGCTTATTTTAAAATAAACGGGGATTTAAAGTCAGGTAGTATGGCCTTTAAGAGGTTTCGCGAAGGCTCTTTTGGGTTAGAGGCTATGAGCGCGGGCCATTTGTCCACCTATAGCTACGCCACTGGTGAAACTGTTTATTAAAATTTTCATCGGCACTCTGCTGTGGACAGCCGACAGCCCTAAATTAAATTATACAAGATGTTACAAATTCGATGCATTAGCATTGGTAGTATTGGTATCTAGGAATTATAAGAGATAGAAATTTGGTTAATTAAAAACAAATTGAATCAAATGCTGAATAATTGGGAAGAAAAATTTTAAAAATTCAGTTACTGGAGATATCCGGTAAAACAAAACCTCAATTATCCATTTTATTTTGAAAGCCTCTGTAACACTTTCTTAAGGCGCACTAATGTTATTCAAGAAAATATTTTTATTTTCTGATACGACATTTGTTTTTTAGCTACTATCATCAGCCTAATTTTTTAAATAAGGACCAGAATGATAGCTAAAAACGAAACTATATCGGAAAAATAAAAAAGTGCTTATTGTTTTTGTTTTAATAATCACTAACCGGGCTATATAAAAATAAAATTGATAATTAAATTTTCGGTTTTTCCGGATCGGAAGAAATAACCGGAACAAATTTCTCTTCATGAATTATTCAGCATTAGGATGGGCAACTCAGCCTTGATTTAACCAACTTTTATCTTTTATATAATTACGGAGATAGCAATGCATCATAATTTGAGACACTGTATACTTAGCCAAGTTAAATTTAAAAACAAAGAAATTCACTGATATAGGAATATACGCATTGCCAACCTAGAAAATGTTTTCTTGGATATACTAAAACAACTAAATTTAAATGAATTTGTGAGTGCTTTACTTGATTTAACCGTGCGCAGCCGCCGCCATTGATTTGGTCACCCAAATCCTGATATTATCTTTTAAATGTTTAAAAATATTGATACGGCACTTGCTCAGTAGTCTATTAGGTTTAAGAAAAGGACTGAAATCTACAACTGCTACATATCCATTCTTAATAAAAGCAAGTTTTAAGCCTTTTCGCGTGGCGGTTTTTAAACGCCAAACTAGTAAAAATGACCAGATGACGTCATTAGAAAGGTTTACGTCTTGCTCTAGCTGTGGTAGGAAAAGGTGTTGCTTGATACATTTGCAATGAATATTTAGTGTTAGTAGTGTGTCTTTGTTTATTTTGTGTTTACATTACTACTTGCCAAATATTCGAAATTAAATTTTATTTTCTATTGCCCCACATTTTTTCTTTATGAAGAAAAAGTTAAATTGAAATACATTTTTCAAAAATTGTTAAATAATTCTATACACTTCAATTTTTAATGATAACGCCCAAATCACCCAGTATGAAGAAAATAAACATTATTACATAAAACTAATTTTGGCAAGTAAATTCTTTAGCTTTTTGCTTATATATTAAGGAGCGCGCCACTACGGTACAAAACTTTAGCGTGATCCCTTTGGTCATTTTATACAGTGTGTCTACGTAAGTTGGTCATATGAAAACTTTTTATTATTAATTTTAGCAAAAACGATTTTATAAAAGTTTTGCATGGTCCAAAACCCTTAAAAATACAATCATCGATGATCAAATTTGTGGTCAGTCATCTACGAGGCTTCACAAGAAATTTTGCTCAAGATTATGCGCCCGGTGTTTTTACTAATATCGCAAATTGAAAGAAACAATGTGTTTAGAATTAATTACTTAAATATGCAAATTTGTTCATTTCCAAAATATATATTACATATACATATTTTTTTTATTTTTTTTTCTGCGAAATTCCAGAAAATTTAAGTTTGTACATTAGTGTTGCAGATTCTTCTTGTTTTAACACCAATAAATTTAAAAAGTTTATTGTCCTATGACATTTATAATCATGAAATGTAGTGCACTAATGTACAAACCTGAATTCTTTACACACGCAGAAAAAACTCAAAATATTTTTTTTTGTAAATAGACAAAATTGTATATTTAGAAGAAAGTTGAATCTAAATATCTTTTTTGTTACTATTTTTAATGTTAGCAAAATACAAGTTCTTTACTCAAGCAAACATTACATTTTTGGCCAAACCTCGAAGATAACTGATACTATTTGATATCTAATGGTTGCTTTTGTGTTTTGGATCAAGTGCAGAACTTTTTATAAAGAATAACTTTTCTGATATCATCTTATATCTCGTAATTTCTTGGTTTCATAGATACAAGTCAAAATTATTTATTTTATTTGGCTTATTTTTCTTTGTTTAAGAATTTACTTTTAAAATTAAAAAAGTGGCTTCAAAATGAGAGTAGCTCTCCAGTGACAAGAATTTTGTGCATCACGCCATAGGGCCTGAAGCTCTGATCTCAAGAAAAAGAATACTGAACGCACTCCAGTAAGGAAAGAGGGATACCTTAAAATAAATTAAATATTTCTGTTTTTTTAACCTTCTTGGCTTTATAATAATAATCTTTTGTAATATCAAATTCCATTTTAAACAAATAATTAAAAAAACTTTGGAGCACGAAAAGCAAAAGAGTGGTTGGTGCGTATGTGGGGCAA
This sequence comes from Listronotus bonariensis, assembly GCA_014170235.1. Taxonomy (NCBI): domain Eukaryota; kingdom Metazoa; phylum Arthropoda; class Insecta; order Coleoptera; family Curculionidae; genus Listronotus; species Listronotus bonariensis. Next base: position 5,028 of record JACEGR010008040.1, read on the forward strand.
GGAGAAAGAAAAACCGTGGGAGTAAAGGAGGTATAACACTTTCCGTCACTGAACGCGTTATAAAGTAGAACCAATTTGTGGTAGAACGAAATGCTCCTGAGCTACTCATGATCGTCTCTATATGCGTCACTGGAAAGCTACTCAGGATAGATACAAAACACGCAAAAAGAGTCATTTTATTGCCTAATAAAAAAATATAAAAATTATAAAAGATAGTGGTACCTTTTTTTTAATTAATATTGAAAAGTGTTAAACTAGTTGGGAAACATCCTGTATTATTAGATTATTAACCAAATAGATACAAATATATTATCGTCAAATAGAATGTTATTCTTGTCCAGTTGTTATTAAATGGTAAAAGTAGTATTTTAAAAAAATAGTAGTGTTATATCAAATGTAAAAGCAATTACTAATAATTGTAGAGTTAAAAAATTAATATAATATGCATTCGAACCATTGTACCAAAACATCAACATTTCATCAGTAAAATTGTTAATTGTTATAATTAGTTGTGTACAGCTTTAGTCGAGAGCTTTCGTTGTTAACTCGCAAGCGAATATGGTTGTGCATATTATAAAATGTCGTATTTTAAATATAACCTGTTATATATTTACATGGATTTTGGGGTTAACTTCATAACAAACTAAATATCAAACCACATTCATATTATACAGGGTGAGGTTTTTTCGATGTTTAGTACAGGGATCTCGGAAACCGCTGCAGCTACAGAGATGGTAAAATGGGGAAAAATCATAGATTTTAGAGCCTAGTTTAAATCAGTTTTTGTTTTCATTCAAAAAAAATTATAGCTATATTGTATTATAGGATATTTAAAAAAATCTTATTTTTTTAAAACTGTTTATCCTTTAGAGCTTAGTGAATATTCAGAAATAGAAAAAGTTTAAATAAGAAGTGGATAATTATCTTCTTAATATAAAGGCGTTTTTATAAGATTTTCAACGATATATAATAAGATATACGTTAAATAAAAATAATAACGTAGTTTTGTACATAATAATTTTAAATTTGTGTGTTTTCTATTTGAACTTTTTTTTATTTCACATATTAACTGAGCTACAGAGAAAAAGACGTTTGTGGAAGAACGGTTTTTCAAAATATCCTAGTAAACCAGGATTTTTTTGGACGAAACAAAAGTTATTTAAAGTAAGCTCTAAAAACTACAATTCTTTTTCATTTAACCATCTCTGTAGTTGCAGCGGTTTCTGAGGTCCCTTCACTAAACATCGAAAAAAACTCACCCTGTATACTTTTAAAATTTTGGGTACTTAAGGTTAAACCAATTTGAACAAAGACAAAAAAAAAAGATATTTTCTTTTTATCAGTTTTTACTCATAATTTTTACGGTGCTCTAATCATAGCCAAATTTGTGGATTTCCTTGTATAAAAAAAAATGTGAACACCTAAAAAATTAAAAAATACTTAAAATTAAAATAAGAAAGATATGGATATATATTAATAAAAATTAAAATTAAAATGGATTTAGATGACTAGGAAATATAAATCTGAAAATTTATATAGCCATAGAAAAATATGTTATGCAACGACACATGCCTAAAATATATTTTATTACTAATGAGATAGCCACACTCTTATATTTGTTAAAAGAGTCGGTTTATGCACTTGATACATAATTTTTTTTTCTCTCTATTCAGACGTTGTTTTTATTAGTGCTTTTTTTAAATATTTTTTTATTTAAAAAAGAAAAGAGCCTGCCTTAAATTTACACAAAATCCATTTTTTTATTAAGTAAAAATACATTTTTCCACAATACAGAATAATATTTTTAAAAATCTAGTAAATGGATTTTGTTGGAGTATAACCAGCACCGAATTTCTTGAATATTAATTTTTTTATTAATATAGGAACAAGGTGTCAGGTTAATTAGTGTACAAAATTTTAAATTGTCTTTTTTTTAGAAGATTTTATGAATATATTTTTCTTACTGCAAATCTTTTTGACAATAAGCTATACCAGATTATTAAAAGTTAGTTATATAGCGTCATATTTTTTAAAATTCACCAATGTAATTATCAAAAAAAAGTAACAACATTCTTAAAGAAGTGTGGCATTAGTTACCATTGGCGCTAGCAATGTCTGGTGTTAACTACGAATGGTGTTAGCAACATCTGGCGCTTAACCGATTGGTATGTTCCTAAACGATGGGTTATAAACCGATCAGTTAAAAACGGGTCGGTCGGATACTTGCGGGGTGGTTTTAGAACCACCGGGTTTGAACCGACCTATCGGTTAGAACTGACTGATGGTTAGGAACAGACTAATGGGTAAACGTTTAATGTTGCTAGTGTCAACGGTAGCTAACCCTTTATGAAAATTTAGGTTATGTTGTAATTCTTCTTCTTTATCCAAAGTGCCCCAGTGCCCACTGGCGGTAATTTATAAAATGAAAATAGCACTTGCAGCAAGAAAAAATCACGCAAACTGTATGTTAAAGCAGTTTCATGACAAATTAAAAATACAATTTAAACCAAGTTGTATATGAGAATAAAATGTTTTAAAAACAATATTTCATTACAAAAATCCAAATAATTAGATTTTTAATAAATTATTTTCTAAATAAATTCCAAATATAGGTTATATAAATCCAACATAAAAAACAATCTAAAAATCAAAGAAAAACAGGGTGAAAAAAACAATATTCCCAAAATCCCAATCCTTCAAAGCAATCACAATGAAAATGTTTAAAATATGACAATCGGTGACACATCCGCAAAATCTAGAGGGAGAGGCACTTAGACGAACACAAAAAATTGTAAATACACAAAATATATTTTAAAATAATTATTTTCTACAAAAAAAGCGCATATTAAAGTAGATCTTCAGAAATAATTGTAAAAGAGCTGAATGTATAGACGTGCCAAAATACCTATACATAAAATTACAGGTGTAATGAAAAAATAAGATGGAAAAAGTATATCTAAAACATAAAGGAATACCAGAAAATAAAAATAAAAATTTGACAATTTAAATGTAATAATCAAAATTAATAAAAAATTACATTTTTTTCCTGGTGTGGTAAAATAATTTTATTATACATTTTACTAAGAAACTTTATACAGGGTGTCAATATTTCTTTCGTTATTATTGGTTCAATAGTTATTGCACAATCATTTTGCAGTTTAGTTTTGTTAAGTCCAAAATATAAAACTGAAACACTTCCATTTTTAATAGTGTATACTTCTTCAAAGCTTTTTTAAATAAAAATCGAGTTATTAAAATTTATTGTTTATAAACTGTTCATATTTTTTAACGATTCAGTTGCAAAATATTGTCAAGGCTATTGAACATCGAACCAATTTTAATAAAATTTAGCATGATTTTCGCCATACCAAGAAGTTTTCTTTGTCCAATCAATATGGAAGCCTTGACAGAAGTCTAAAGTGCAAAAAGTAATGTTAAAAACCACATTTTTTAATTTTCTTCTTTGTTTACAAATAATACTTTAAAAAATGTAACAATTACAGTAGAAAAAATATGCCGTTTTTGTTTGTTTTCTTTTAAATTCATATTATTTTTATTTAAGAAATATTCCGGAAAGTTCTGAGAACAAGCATATTTGCTCTTCGGATTTTTGCCATACACATATTTTCATAGGGTTTGGCAAAACATATCTTTACCCTACATTTTCGCATATAAAGGTAAAGAATTTTAAAAAATATTTACTATACTTTATGTTTTAAGTGTACTTACTTCAACATACACAGCCTTATGCTCGAAAACATATGTATTTAATCAGTAGACTTGCTAAATAAATTACTGTTTAATTTATTTAAATTATTTGTATAGTTTTTACAACCAAAAATAAAAGCCTATGGGTTTTAAGGCTGTTATCCAGCGTAAGTGTAGCATCTTATGGAATAAATCAAACATTTTCAATACGTGTAAAACTCAATACATATATATTTTGGTTTTGTTTTAAAGATATTTTTAACCGGAGTTTTATTCGTCGAGAAATATAGTTTTTCAAATTTTAAATTTATGAGATATCTCGGTTATAAATAATATAAAAATGTACAGCTAGACGATTGAATTGTTACTCTGCCGGATAGCATCCTTAAGAACCGTAAGCAAGGAATATACAGGGTGGCCACTTTTAAACAAGACAGAGCTTATTTTGAGCACTCAAGGTCATTTGCGGAAAAACGTTTGGCCACGTAAATTTTTAGTTTTGGGGGAAACGATTTTTTGTTAATTTTACTTTCTGAATTGCAACCCCTAGCAGGGATGAGACTTACCACCAAAATCTTAAATGAAAAGATTGGTCGAGTGATACCTTATACCAAATTGTCAAAAATTTAATTTTATTTTTTTAATATAGAATGTTAAATTACCTGCAAGAGCAAACTATGTACTTTAAACTAAGGGGATATTATAAGGGTTATACAGGGTGTCCGGAAACATGAGGTCAAAGCTCGCTCTTAAAGGTAATTAATTATTATTACACAATTTTGACAAGCTGTCATATCAACGGAAATAACAGCAGAAACTTTAACCTTGGCAGTTGTAGTCAGGCTAGAGAAACCTTCAAAATTAGGTATCATTCGACCCCTCTTTCCATTTAGGATTTTGGTAGTGAGCCTCACCCCTGCTAGAGGGTTGCAGTTCAAAGGGTGAAAGTGGCAAGTGACGTGCCTGAGCGTTTTTCCTTAAATGACCTCTAGTACCTAGTAGCTCTGTTTCGTTTTTAAATGACCACCCTGTTTTTTTCATTAATTTTAATAAATTATTGTGTAAAATCGTTATTAGGCATAATTGTTTTTTATACTTATATCCTTTATATACAATCTAATATTCCTTATAACAATTGTACCCAATACTTACAAAAATTGGAATTTAAATTCAAAATTTTAAGACATTGCTTTTCTTTAATAAGCATTTTCTGAGTATCACTGGTTAACAACAATGATCTAAAAAATAAATATTTAGATCATTGGTTAACAATAGTTACGCTTTTAAAAACATCATAACAAATTACAGTGTCGGCCAAATTATACTTGCACACTTTTTAACTAATTATAACTTTTTATCTGTTGCGCCTATCTTTTTTATTTTTAAAGGGCTTATAGGTAGATATGTTTTCTCTCGGTTTGCCAATTTTTGTCAAAAAGATTTATACAGGACCGGAGTTACGGGATGTTTTCCAAATGATGCATTAAACTTTGTTGCAAGAAATCGAATTTATCTACAATTAGGCTAATACGTTTAATTTTAATTAATTTACTGTTAAGTTGTATCAGCATCCATTCCAGGAAGCATGATAACCTCACATTTTTGATATTTAAAGCACTCTAAAAAAAGTTTCCTGGTAAAACCGAAAAAAGTACATGCTTTATGGGGCGCATTATTTATCAAGAATAATCATGATTCCTGAATTCTTAAAATGTTGCCTATATTGAACCATTTCCCATAGGCAAACCTAAAGAGAACACATCTACCCATTAGCCCTTTAAAAAAAAAAAAGATAGGCGCCACAAATAACAAGTTATTGTAAGTTAAAAAGTGTGCAAAATTTATTTGGTCCACACTGTATATACGAAATCTCTCTTTTCGACAGTTAAGAGAAGAACTCAAGTTATTCCTCTCTTAACTGTCGAAAAAAGGAAATTTCTTGTTTGTATACATATAATAACGATAGCAGGGATTATTTTCATATATTTTCATAACAAAGTATAATATACAATGGCCGTCAATAAGTTTGCAATATCTAGAACTTTTTATTAACACGAAATCAGATTTTTTTGTCAATCGCCTGCTGCATGTGTGATAACCCGTAATTTCGATTTTAAAATAAGTCCTGTGAAAAGCGTATAATGAGACATTTAAATAAACTAAGATAACATTTGGAAAAAGAGGGTTAAATCCCAAAAATATTGATAAAACACCAAGTAAAATGAAACCTAAATTACAAATCGAAAAAATACAAATGAAAACAACAACAGTTAAATAGGAATATTGGATTGTAATAAAAGTGGAGATATAGTGCATATAAAATATTTTTGAATATTTTTAAGAGTTTTGTTTATAGATCTAGTTCTAAAAATAAATATCAATGTCTGCCTTCACTGCATAACGCGAAGCACTGTTAATTTTAAGCAATGACATGATATTTAGATATATAAATAAGTTAGGTGCATTTTTAAGTAATAATAACTAATTTTAAATCCACTAAAATTAGGAGGAATTTAATAAATATATTGTAAACTAAAATATAGAGCTTTTTAGGTGATAATCTAAAATTAATATGCCTCATATAAATAAATGCATTAATTGCAACTATGCATCTAATCTGATATTTATGTAGCTTTTTAATTTTGCTGACTTGTTAATAGCCACAAAGTGTTCAACAGTTATTATATAGGGTGTTTGCTTAAGGTGATACCATTTTATTTTCGAAACGGTTAGATTTCCAAGTTTGAGTATAATTAGAAGGAAAAAGGGCTTGGGGTATTGTTTTGTTGATTTAAAATTGTTCTACCCCTATCAAGATGTTTTAAAATTTATAGAAAATCCGATAACTAATTATTTTTAATAAAGAAAATACCGTATTTCTTATTTTGCACAGGTGCTTTAAAAATTAAGACTTGGATATATCTACAGTACAGACACGGATAGGGTTTACTAGAGAATGAATAAAAAAAGGTTGTACATAAATTGTTGTAAGCGTCAGCTGCGGCGCCGATGGTGGAATTATACAGGGTGCTCCAAAAAAGATTCATATTATATAATCATTATTTTTTGGAACACCCTGTATATTGGTTTAATTTTGGATTGTAGAAATAAAAATAACGTTCATTTTATTATCGAAAGCTATAATAAAAACGTAAGGTTTTTAAGATATTTAGGATTTGTGAAAAATTCTTGACAAAGATAATATATATTTTAATATATCCTACCTTACTTACGCTTGACTTTGTATATTATGTTTGATTGTTAGAATATTAACTATACTTTTTCCCAAATTTAATTTGTTTACTAAAATTACACAAAAATATCCAGAAATTAATATAATATTAATTATTATTTTCTGTACACCCTGTATAATGTCTAGTAAATTTTTTTAATGTAGATGATTGAACACTTAATATTTGAGCAATTCAACATAATATATAAAATCAAGCATAAGTAGGGTAGAATATATTAAAATTTTGCTTTGGTCAAATTTTGTTAAAAAAAATCCTAAATATCTTAAAAATCTTACATTTTTGGTGTAGGTGTCGCTAGTAAAATTTACTTTATTTTTATTGCTACAATCAAATAAACTAATATACAAAATCTCTGGAGCATCCTGTACAATTTCACCATCAGGGGCAGCTGACGCTCACAACCTTTTATATACAACCCTCCTAAAGCATTTTACGAGTTATAGACTGAAAGGAAATAACTGACTAAATTTTGCACCTGGCTCACGGTCTAACAATCTTCGTTAAACTTGTTGTTATGATAATTCAACCTAAAATTTGTTAATTTGCAGGAATTAATTTAATAATTTACGTGTATTTGCAATTTTTTACGTTCTATACAGAAGAATTAAGATGCATAGTTGCAATAATTACCTTATACCAATGCAAGTTTTCAGCTAAATAAAAATGATGTTTTAGCTAAGTTCCAATATTACATCTCGGATCTCGGATGAGATCGGGGCGAGACAGTCTAAGAGTAAGCGAAGCTATTCGAAACTCCTAAAACGCATTTTTTTATCAGCTAATAAGTTTTATTATGATTTCTTTATACAGGATGTTTCCTAACTACGGTGTAATTTCTTACGTTGTTTTATGAAAAAATTCCTTTACATATATATGTCCGGACTCCCTTAATTTCTGAGATATAGGGCGTTAATGTTTTTAAAAAGTCAGTATTTTTTAAATATCTGAAAAACATTTTAACCGATTTAGACTAAATTCGGTTCACTTATTTAATGTAATAAGGCACTGTAAAGCTTTAACTGGATTAAGACAATAGGGCCCAGTGGCGTCTCAATGGGCAATCCAGATTAAGCAGTAAATAATTCAACTTTGTAGTCCCTTGTATTTTTTTTGTATCTCGCTTCGTTTTCGAGAGAAAAAATTAAAGACACTTTAAGTCATGCTAAAAAGTAGCCCTAAACAGCATAAGATAAAATCCAAAATTAAAAAATAAACAATTTTGATCTTAGTAAATAGGGAAAATGACAATTTGTGATAAAATTCACGACTGCTTGTTTATTTTTAAAGCAAATCATTGTTTTATTTTAATTTATATCATGTTGTCTAGAAATACTTTTTAGAAGAAATTAAAGTAGCTTTAATATTTTTCTCGAAAACGAAGTATGCTAAATACTGAAGAAAATACAAGGCACTAAAAAGTTGAATTGTAAATTGTTCAAACAGAAAAAAATATTAAAACTTAATAAAAAGTCAGTGGCGTACTTTTTTTGCACAATAATATTGGCTCTGGTGCCCACTGAGACGCCACTGGACCCAATAATCCTAATCTAGGTAAAGCTTTACAAGTGCCTTATTACACTTAACAAGTGTCTCAAATTTTATCCAAATCGGTTAAAGAGCTTCTAAGATATTTTAAAAGATAACGACTTCTTTTTAAAACTTTAACTCCCTGTATCTCAGAATTGAAGCAAGTCTGGTCATATGTTTATTGAAACTTTTATTCATAAAAGGGCGTAAGAAAGTATCTCCTTAAGTTTTGTACCATAGTTAGAAAACATCCTGTAAAAAAAAAAATACGAGAGCTATAAGCTTTTTTTTGTAAAACAATTATTAACCTTTTTTGTTAATTAATACGTTTATTTTCAGAGCTTATTTATTATTTAAAATTTGACAATCTTAAGCGAATATATTGTTGTTTTTACTCTAAATAATTAAATGAAAACCGAGCAAAAAATTGTAATATTGGAACATAGCATTTGTAAATAGCGGAATAGGTGCTACATAAACTTTGTTCCGAAATATTTGATAATTTGTACATTTTTAGGTTAATTTTTGCTAATGTTAAACACTGTTGTTAATAATGTGCGTAAGAAAAATCAGGGATATATTTAACAGAATAGATTAATAGTTAAAATTGATTATTGATTGTTTTTATAATCTGTTTGTTAGCAACAAATTTGACAATTTATTTTAAGTTATTAATCCCCTATTATTTAGTTAAAAAGATAAGTTAATTATGAAATATTTACAAACAATATTGTAAAATAATTTTAAAAACGTTTTTCTTAAACGTTATAAACAATTTATGTGTTATTTAGCATTTGCCAATTCTTTTTTAGCAATACTCCGTTTTTTTACGGCTTTTCTTGATTGGTTAGATTAGAAATCAAATGTCTAATTTAACTAGGGCAACACGTTAAAACTACCAATTTTTTAGACATTATTGTAAGTAAGTTTTTCCTTAAATGATTTTAGAAGAGATATAAGAAAGTCCCAAAAGAGCTGCATTTCCTTCCTAACTTCAAAAAATATCTTCACTGAAAAAATAAATTGGCAAATGCCAAACTATCTTCAGATATGTAAAGGTGCCCCATTACAGTTTCTAAACAAATAAATACCCATAGCTTTCAACATATTGAGCACCTTGTACATATGATGTCAATTTAATAAATATTTGGTGATCAAATATATTTTAGTTTAAATTACAAGTATTGTAAATTGTTTCTATTTGTTATTAAAAACTTCTTTTATTGTCGACATAAACAAAATTATTTATCAATCTGAGTATTTTTGTAGTCGTTGCATCAGTTTATTCAAAAATGCAAGCCAAAATGCATTTAAGAAATAAAACAATAATTTTCACTACAAAAATGAACCATAAAAGAGCATTGTAAAATTTTTAAAGAGAATTATATTAGTTTGAATGTTTTAAAGAAATAAATATTTGCCATGTTGTTTTGGAAGAAAGTTGACAAGTTTTATTGAAATGTAACCTTAATGCTTTTTAAATCGACTGAAAAGAAAATATAAACGCAAGCAAGGAAAGCAAGAAGGATGTTTGTTGTAAAAAGTGTTTAAGTTATTGACTGTTTTATTAAACTTACGTTGTAAAAATATTTAAAGTTATTTATAGCTTCATTATACTTACTTTATTACTTAATGTATTGTAGCAACTTACAACACGTTGTTTTTTATGATCTTAAAATTTAGTTATTTGTAGTGGGTTTATTGTTATTAAATAAATTGTCAATTTGTCTGGACTGCTTTATTTGCCTTTTATTTCTTCCCTTTACACCTTTGACATTTTCTTAATTTACTTTATGTTTTTGAAGATCAAAAAAATATTGGTAATTTTTTAAATAATATTATCAAAATTATTTACAAATTTCCCATACAGTCGAGACCATTAGATTTCAACTATTCGATAAAGATAGTTATAGGATAGATAGAAATATAGGAATTTTTAACAAGTAGATCAGTAAGTTATACTGACAAAGTTTAAGGGGTGATTCGCCAACGAAAAATAAGGTACTCTCTCCTGACGGCTCGTGGTATTGTTTTAAATGTCATTCAACAAATTATCAAGCAACAGAATTTTATACAATCGAATTTGTCAGCAAAATTTTTCTCCTATGATATTATACAGGATAAAACTCAGTTAGCTTAAAGTAAAAAATAAAAACCCTTGTTACTTTATAGGCAAATAAAAGGTTAAAAACTTACTTGTAATTTTCGTGAAATAGTCTTGTCGAATATCATTCGGGAAAATCATTTTTGGGAAAATATTTCTCTTCTTTAATTCAAGTTTACTTTTTCGTAATTTTGTTTATGACATTTAATTAACACCACTCGTCTCACGGCTCGTGGTATTATTGTTAATATCATTCACAACATTGCTAAGCAACAGACTCTTATACAATCGAAATATTTTGCCCGGAAAATTTTCTCTATTATGATATTATATACAATAAAACTTGGTTAGCTTAAAGTAAATAATGAATAGTTTAAAAACACTAAAAAAACACGCTTTTATATGCAACCGAACTAAAAATTAAAAAATAATTTTTCATTAAAAAAATATTTTCACTTCATAGTAAAAAGCGTGGGGTGCTTAATATATTAAATGTTATAATTATTATATTTGCCAATATCTATGATGGAAAAGTTATAAAAAAATAGTAAAATGCACCCCACGCTTTTTACTATGAAGTGAAAATATTTTTTTTAATGAAAAATTATTTTTTAATTTTTAGTTCGGTTGCATATAAAAGCGTGTTTTTTAGTTTTTAAACTATTAATTATTTTTCATTTTTTAGTTCGTTATATTGCACAAAATTCTTAATATAACAGTAAATTAGAACATACTATTTAATTAAGCAGCAAAAAGAAAATAACCAGCCCCCTATGAAATGACAATGGTAGCAAATTTTAAAATTTGCAAAAGATTGCAACTCACTAAAAATTTCTTCTTCATTAAGTAGCAAAGTTTCAAATTTTGCCAACAGATGGCAATCCAGGCAATGTTTGGACCGTTGCCAACATTTTGCAATCCACTAAAAAATTTCTTCTTCATTTAATAGCAAAGTTTGAAATTTTTCCAACAGATGGCATCCTAGGTGTTGTTTTTATAATATAATGGAATTTTTTTCCTGGCGATTAAAAAAAAGATAAAGGGATACTGTTTGCAGATTATTGCATTGTCATGGGTCCTTAATACGTGTGCAAAGTTTCAAAGAAATCGAATAGCTGGAAGTTGGTTAAAATTAGGCTCAAAGATTCCGTTACATAGCCAGATTGATAGATAGTTACAACCCAAGTTAATAAAAGCGTGTTAAAAAGGTATAAAACCATTATTGTTTTACAGGCAAATGACACTTTAAAGACTTATGTGTAATTGTCGTAAAATAATCTTGTCGAATATCATTCGAGAAAAAACATTTAAGCAAAATATTTCTCTTTTTTATTCAAGTTTGTTGCTTTTTAGTAATTTTGTTTATGGCATTTAATTAATACCACTCTTATGACGGCTCGTGGTCTTGTTGTAAATTTAATTCACGAAATTACTAAGTAAGAAACTTTCATACAATCGAAATATTTATGCCGGAAAAATGTTCTCTCTATAGCCGCGTCCTCACTTGCTACTCAACACTGTTATGGACAATGTTATCTAACATGTTACTAAGTTGTTCTCGTAAAATAATCTTGTCGAATATCATTCGAGAAAATAACATTTAAGCAAAATATTTCCCTTTTTAACACGCTTTTTTTTATTCAAGTTTGTTGCTTTTTAGTAATTTTGTTTATGGCATTTAATTAATACCACTCTTCTGACGGCTCGTGGTCTTGTTGTAAATTTCATTCACGAAATTACTAAGTAGAAACTTTCATACAATCGAAATATTTATGCCGGAAAAATGTTCTCTCTATACCCGCGTCCTCAACTGCTACTCAACACTGTTATGAACAATGTTATCTAACATGTTACTTAGTGAGGACACGGCTCTCCACGTCCTCACTTGCCACTCAACACTGTTATTAACAATGTTATCTAACATGTTATTAGATTTTTTTTAAAAAAGCAACAAGTTATTTGTTTTTTTAGCATGTATCAGCAACAACTTTTGGTAAGGACTCTTTGTTTGACCTCCGGACAGTGCGGACGTGCGTAGAGGACTACAAAGTTCTTCCCAGAGTGGCAGTTAGAGGTGCCGTACGGACGTTTTTACCTTCGGGGATCAAGGAAAGATTCACGCTAAATTGACGGCATCTTTCTTCTGGATCTAAGCACTGTGAGTGAAGATTCCTATAAGCTGATGGTATCCTGTTTGGTGGTGAACACGAAGTTTTTCTCAAATGGCGGGAAATAATGGGCGTGCCATGGGAACTGTCAGTAGTGAAAGTGAAGGTTATACGTAACACCAGTAGCAGATCTTGGTTTGACAGCCAACAATTTATGCATTGCATCGATTGTTGAATTCTTTGTTTTCTTTTGGAATTTTTGGGAGCTACGAGCTCGATTATCCAGATTTTCCGCCGACGAAGCCCTGGAAAGCATAGTCCGGAAGGGGGAGAGTAGTGGATTGGACCTGAAGGGATCAAAACCAAAAAAAAAAAATAGAGAGGTAGAGGATTTTTGGTAACATATGTTACTAGGTGAGGACACGGCTGTATACGAGACGTGTCGAAGAATTACTAGACACACTGTAGAAACAATGGTAAAAACAAGTCGACGGATTCAAGTTACAAATTTGCAAGTAAAAATGTGTAATTCAAATAACATTGACAGTTCGTCCACTTTTGACTTTTAAATCTTTTTATTTTAAGTGTATGGTAAAATGCGTTTAAAATATATAAAAATAGTTTACAACGCTTGTAGACACTACTCTTCAACATACTTTGTCTGCTTGCCTAGTGACACATTTCAAGGAAAAATTATTACGAAATCAAAAACGTTCAGAAAAGCAGGATGTTGTGGCCCCACTAAATATGGTTCAAGGTATTTGGTAACAACACTACCAGGTAAATTTTTCTATTAAGTTTTTAATGTAGTACAAAATTTTGGGAAGATACTGGGTAATTTCCTATTAATACAGGGTGTTTCCTAACTACGGTACGAAACTTAATGGGGTGCTTTCATACGTCTTTTTATAAATAAAAGTTCCTATAAACATAATATGCCCGGGAAACCTTTTAACCGATTTGGATAAAATTTGAAACACTTATTTGATGTAATAAGGCGCTTGTAAAGCTTTGCCTAGATTAGTAATATTGGATCTAGTGGTGTCTCAGTGGACACCATAGCTAATATTATTGTGAAAAAAGGATGCCTCTAACTTTTTATGAAGTTTAAATATTTTTTATGATTAATGGTGATTGGTGGGTTTATAAAAAATTTAGCATTTAACAAAAGTTCGGCTTATGGTGATTCATGTAGACGTTCATAAAACACATTTAACATTTAGGATTTAACATTAATCATTTAAGAGTTGACCAACTTTTATCATCTTAAATTAAATGCTAAATGAAAATTCGACTGCGCATGTCAGAGTGTTTTCTGTACTGTCATAATTTAATAATTTTGGTTTTATTATTGTTTTGATCAGCACTATTTAGTAAACATCAAATCTACGTGATAAATCTGCCCCTTCAGCCACTTTTTTGAAAGATAAAGCTAAAGATTAACTTAAATAAACATCGAAAGACTTTTCCATTATCATTTTTTTGTGCAATAATTAAAGAAAAATGACCATGAACAATTTTTTAAGTACAAGAGGATGTCTCTTGATATGTGCAACAAACTTCTTCAACTTGTTTGGCCTAAACTCAAAAAGGATCCTAGAGAAATTGTTACAATGCGCATGATCAAATAACTATTTTTAAAATTTTTATAAAGAGTGTCTTAATTACTAAATGCTAAATCTTAAATGTTAAATGTAAAATGGTAAATGATAAATGCTAAATTTTTTTATAAACTCACCATAAGGAATTAACAGTGAAACTTTTTAATCTCTTGTATTTTCTTTGTATCTATATATATATATATATATATATATATATATATATATATATATATATATATATATATATATATATATGCTTCAATTTTTTTTTCTTAAAAACAAAGCGAGATACAAAGAAAATACAGAAAACTAAAAAGTTACATCTTATATTGCTTTATTTAAACAATGTATTAAAACTTTATAAAAAGTCAGTCGCGTAGTTTTTTTCTTATTAATATTGGCTGTTGTGGCCACTGAGACGTCACTGGGTAATATTGTCTTAATCTAGGTAGAGCTCTACAAGTGCTTTATTACATTAAATAGATGTACAACATTTTATCAAAGCAAGTAAAAGGTTTTTGAAGATAATTAAAAAGAAACGACTTTTTAAAATAACTTTACGCCCTGTTTATTAGAAGTAAAGCAAGCCCAGACATATGGTTATAGTAAGTTTTTTTCATAAAAAGACATATTAATTACCCCTTGAGTTACGTACCGTAGTTAGGAAACACTCTGTATATTACATCTACATGTGCGAAAAATAGTTTATCTAATTTATCTTTGCTTATTAGACAAAACTTTAACATACCTTATTTGGTTAATAAAAAAATTCTTGGTAACTGTGTACTTATTGGACACCACGCACGCCGATTTCGATTATTTTTGGCATACGCTGGTTTTCTGGGGCGCTGATTACAAATCTGAAAGAATTTTTGGTCGGAAACGTTTCGTTTTTAAGATATTCAATATCAAATTTTAATAGAAAACTAACCTAAATTCACCAGATTCCTCCTTTTTCTGCAAGCAATTCTTGAGCTTTCTGCTAAATTGGAACTCAATATTTTATTTGTACCTATTATTTATCATTTTTCTAATTATTTTACCTCTTTTTTGATATCCCAAAACTTTATAATAATGAGTACATTAATCAATTATTAAAAGTAGAGATTTTAATTATTACTTATTTCTTATTATAACTACAGAAGAGAATTTCAAAAACTGGCGCCTATGGGTGCACATAAACAATGTTAAATCACTTTAAGATAAGTTGTTTATAAATTTAAATGATTATTTATTTTTAATGTTGGTTCAATTTATTTTAAGTGCCTGATTTAGATTATAAAATTAAATAAGCCGTACTTGTAAAACTTATCGGAATGAATTACACATGTAAGCACTTTTAAAGTCACCTTCATAAGGATGTATTATTTATATTAAAAATTTTAAAGAACACTTTATATTTTAAGTACCTAGTAGTGTTTAGTGTTTAGTGCTTTATTCTGTGATAATTTTGTACAAATATGGTGTTAAAAGTGATGAAAAGATTAATTAGCGTCTATAGAAGTTACACTAAATCTCATTACACTGCGTTACCATCTGACACATTTGAGGGAAAAGTTATACCGTTGTCAAGAATTATCCAAAAGGATGAGCGTTTGGAACTGACGAAATATGGGGGAAGAAATATTGTAACAATGATACCAGGTAAAAAAACTCGAAGAAAAAATGTAAAAGATATAGTTGTTATTGCTAAAGATCCTAAATATTTTAATTTAAAAGATTTGATGCTAAATCCACAATTTTGTTTTACTACAGCGTGTCTTCGGAAGTTCTTACCAAATGGGAAACTTTTTAATTTCAACACTGCGAAAAAAATTGCCTTTTTATAAAAAGTCCTGCTTTATGAGAAATAATTGTATATTGATACAGGGTGGCTTAAAAAAGACTTGTTTCCAAATTAATATACAGGGTATTTTTACGGTACGTTGGTTTGAAGTAATAAAGCGTTTGTAAAGCTTCAACTAAATTGACTTTATTGGGTTCAGTTAGTGGGCACAACAGCCAATATTATTGAGAGTAAAATGTACGCCACTGGCTTTTTATGTGTTTTTTTTCTATAAAGCAACTAAAAATACAGCTTTTTTGTATCTGGCTTCTTGTTTAAAATATTTATAAAATACCGACTTTTTAAAAAATAATTAACGCCCTGTATCTCAAAAACGAAGCAACTCCGGACATATGTTTATGGGAATTTTTCTTCATAAAATAACATAAAAAATCACCCTTTAACGGTTCGTACAGTAGTTAGGCAATAACCTGTATCTTAATTTGGAAACAAGTGCTTTTTAGGCCACCCTCTACATCCAACATACAAATTTTTATGTGAAAATGTAATTTTTCATCTAGCAGGCCTTATTATGAAGAGGCAGTTTTTTTCGTAAACTTAATAATTATAAAGTTTCCCATTTGGTAAGAACTTCCAAAAGACACACTGTATAATCCCATCGTGTTTAAGTCAATCTTAATAGTGCCTGGGCCAGCAATGAAATAGACTTTGTGACTCCATATATGGAAGCGGCGCTTTAACCCAGCCTGTCAATTTTGACAAGTTTTGGGAATCGGTTTGTCGAACGCGTCACTTTTTGTCGAACAAGTTTACCAAAATTTTTTATGCTATGTTTAAATATTCTGCCAAAAATGATAAAAGGAAAAATGAAACTTTTGTGGTTATTTCGTGCAAACTTTTAATTAATTCTAAAATGCGGAGCAGAACGCTTTTGGCTTAATCATCATTAGTAGAGGTAAAATCAAAGCAGTTTGATACAGCCCGTCATAAGCAACGCATGGCGCACTGTACCAAACTTTTTAATTCAAGTAGTAGACTTGTCATAATTCAACCTAACTGACATGCTAAACATTTTTTCTTACAACTTCTTCTAACACCCTGTATTTTAATAATTAAGGATCTTATTTTGATAAGAGGAATTTACCATAGCAGTTTGGCACGAACACCCTATATAAGATTCCTTAGATGTTACGTATTTAAAAAAAAACATAGTTTTGCGAAATAACCAAGAAAAATTTTAATAAACCACATTAAACTAAACAGCTTGAAAATCGGTAAGAATAATAATATTCTACGGGACATTGTAGACTAATCAGAACAGGCAAAAAACTAATTTGACAGAGACACATCGATCAGATTCTGTAAGGATGAAAAAGAAACACTCGAGCATGGGAGGTGCTAATGTAGGTATCTATGTATGCTGCAGGCCCGAATTTTGTATGGCTTAACGCACGGACGTATTTATAGGTTTTTATGGAGGGGGTTAATGACCAAAGATAATTAGGTGTTCAAAATTTTGAATAGCAAAAAACGAAAAAAAGTTCCTCGTCCTCCACATAAATATCCACAATAAAAACATAACTGACAAAGAAAGGACTTTTCCCTACAAATTCCTCTCATTCGCCATGCTAAAGACGAGGGAGGGGTCAAAACCCCACATCCCAATGCTTTGTTTTCAAAAGTGCTTGCTTCTAGTCGAGACACCTAAAAATCGGAATAATATATAGTAAATATTTTACGTTATTTTTGATCTAGATACCCAAATTTATCAGCTGGTTGACCGTGTTGCAACATTGTGACTCTTAATTTTGAATTTCCAATATACCGAGAAATTTATTTTAAAAATCTCATGTAATCTACGAAACGCTTCTCTCGAAAACAGAACACAAAAATCACAAATCCAACAAATTTTGAAACCATTTATGAAAAAATATATGTTTTTTAGGTTCCCATCCTGGTCCTAAAATGATGAATTATGTAAAAGATGTGTTCAAGACAGCTCATGTTCCAGTAGATTTTGAAGAGATACCTTACAACGACCAGGCAAGTGAGGAAGAAATGGTTGAATTTCAAAAGCGCGCCCTCACGTCTATTCACCGAAATGGAGTAGGAATTAAAGTATGTATACAATAGTTATTTATTTATCAATGACAAAAAATTATCCATTATTCAATTTTTATAATATTTTGTAGGTATAAGCACTTTTAATTATGTAGATCATTAGAATTAATTAAATACTTATTTTACTATAAAATAAAAAAACAGAAAATTGTATGTTTCGTTGGGGCATTAGTTTTCTATAGACTTTTTTTTATAAAGCGGTACTTATAACAAATAAAAATGAGTGAGCAAAGAGTTTTCTTGTGGAAAGTACCTACTTCGCGCACGCGATTAGAAAAAAGGATTTTCAAGTTGGAGGAATTCATCCACGTCATCACCAAGGAAAAACATACGGTTCTTATAGGGAAGTGTGGTCGGTCGTAACCCAGGACTAAACGGGAGCTCTTAATTCAAAATGGGTGCCGTATTAAAAAGTTATGGGCCTATTTTCCAAATATAACAGCCTGTTTTTCCTATATCGGCCTGATTTTTTTTAATTAGCAGCTTGTTCTCCAAATAACAGCCTTTTTTCCAAATAATAGAAATGTTTTTTTTTCAAATAATAGACGATATTTCAAAATGCCAGCCAGCATTTTTTAAAATTACAGCACTGTTTTTTCCAAATCACAGACTGCATTTCCAAAAACAACCTGTTTTTTTTTAAATAGACAGCATTGTTTTTCCAAATAATAGCCTGTATTTTAATATAACAACTTGTTTTTTGAAATAACAGCATGTATTTTAAAATTACAGCCTATTTTTTCATATACCAGCACTGTTTATTTAAATCAGTTTCGTTTTCAAAATAACAGCCTGTTCTTTCAAATAACAGCATTGTATTTCCAAAAATAAGCTGTATTTCCAAAGAACAGCATGTATTTCAAAATAACGGCCTGTTTTTCCAAATAACAGCACTGCTTTTCCAAATTACAGCCTGCCTTTTAACAAACCAGCTTGTTTTATCAAAACAGCACTGTGTTTCCGAAATAACAGCCTGATTTTTCAAAAAATAGAATTGTTTTTCCCAGTAACAGCACATATATTAAAGGCATAAATTATTAAATCTAGAAAAAACACAGGTTGTTAAGCTAAGAGGATATTAAGTTAAATAGGGTAAAAGAGCAAGAAGTGGGAGAGGGGGGACAAGGTAAGGGAGATCCTAGTTAAGCCTAATTTTCCAAAAGAGTATTTTTAAAGATTAAACGGTATGTTTATATTTTTAAGAGCTAGAAAACTGGCCACTGCAGCCATTTTAATCATTTAGCGCTACCAGCAATGAATGTTTACTGTTTTGCTTTGAATATCTAAAACTAGCATTTTGAAAACGCCTATAATTTAATTTTGGCACAAAAACTATGGATGGTGGAGGGGTGGATAACCATCTGAATGTTTTAAAAAGTGTCCGTCGAAAGGAGCAACTTAAGGTGGCGCCACAGTAGCCAGAGGAGATTATTTAACCAATGAGCATGAACTATTAGAGCTAGATACAAAATGAAAAAGGACAGATAGATACAAAATAAAAAAGGAAAGAAATACCAAAATCCCTCCACTGGCTACTGTGGCGCCATCCCAACTTGCTACATTCCGATGGCCACTTTTTCAACTTGGCCGCCATAAAAGATGGTTATCCTCCCCTCCACCATCCATACAAAAACATATGCCTTAAGCAATAGAATAAAAATAATTTTTAAGTGCTGTTAGCCAAAAAAAATTCGAATAAATTTAAAAAATCAGTATTCGGTAACTACGTACAAAAAAACTGTTTTAAGAGAGTTATACGTTTTTGTAACTAAAAGTAGAGTAAAGCGATTGTTTTTTCAATTATTATGTTAACCCAGGATTAATAAAATCTCAATATTATTTTAGGGAAATATTGTTTCTCAAAACGATCTGGCTAGTGTATCAAATGTCGCACTAAGGGAAGAACTGGACCTATATGTTTGTGTTGTTCACGTGAAAAGTTATCCCAATGTAAAATGTAAATACTCAAACATGGACCTTTATATTTGTAGGCAAAATACAGAAGGTAAGTTCAAAAGATTATTTACAAAACGAAAAATTCATGGCGCGTAAAGGTCGGGCCATACAAAACCACACCGAGCCCGATTTCACGGTGATAGAGGAAAGTGGGGCAAAATTAATTTGGAAAAATTCAAAAACACTTTTCCTGCCTTAAAAAATATAAAAAACATTTTTGTCGAACTAAAAACAAGTTTTTCTACTTATCTTTGTCCCTTTTTATCCAAACTTTGAGTGTAGTATGGGTAAAAGTCTCACCTAACCGCACCGATGCCTCACAAGACCCAAACCGTAGCACGACCGTGTATCACTGCGTTTTGTTTTAAATTTTAAATTTTGACGGTGATGCATCGTTCGGTCTGAGACATGCTCAGTCCATGAAATCATACGTGGATCGAATAGCCGGATAGGATAGAGGGCGTAATCTTTTATTTCAGTTCATTACGTATAAAAATAAATAGTTAGTGATTTGAGGTAAGTTGTTTTAAATAGAAATACAAGAAAAAGTGTTTATTGTTATTGTTACATTTTGTGAAAAATATGCAAGTAAAACCTATAAATACATTGTTATTTTATGTGTGTGGCTTGTGGTCGGGCACGGTGCGGTAATATTAAGCCTATGGCATTTGATTAGAACGGTACAACGGTGGTTATGTGTGGCCAAACCTTAAAACTGATCTACTTGATCCCAAATAGTTTTAGAACAAATATACTTAGCATGATGGGATTTTCGCAAATAAACTTAGGTTTTTTAAGTTTTTCATTTTAAAAAATATCTTATTGATCTTTGAAAAGTTGACAGCACGGCAGTTAAGACAATTATTTGACAATAAAAATTTGCTACATACAAGGTTCCAAAAAATAAGGCAAGAAAGCTTTAGATTATTCATAATATTTACAAACGTTTCTAAAAAAGGTAAAGTAGAGTTCAGCTGAAAAGAAGCCAGACGCGTCATAGAAATAAAGACGGCAGTCAGGTATTTCTTTTTAATCGCGTCGTTCAAATAGTGTGCGAGCAACTGGCTGACCACGTGGCTTCTTCTCTGCTGAATCGCAGCCTAATCACGCCTTACTGCAACTCTTATTTTGTGAATAACGTATTGCTCTGTTGTTGTGTTTTTTTTTTGTATTCTTGTAGATAGCGAGTTATTGTCAAATAAAATTAAAAGGGAGGAGCAGATTCGTACATACCTAATTCAAACAACGTCTGTACGCAGGGGGGACAAAGAGGACAATTGCCCCTCCCAGGACCCTTCTGAAATGGGTTGTTGTCTGGGATTGGCGCTTGTGTCAAACCTCTTTTTTTTAATGCAGCATTTGTTGTGGTTGCTTTCTAGTTAAAAGCCTTTTTTGTTCATCATTTTTTCTAGGATACGAAAAATGTTATCTATACATCGTTAGGGGCGCAAAGTGAAGGTAAAAGGGCAAATCAAAGGGAAAAAGTAAATCTTTTTTTTTTTTTTTTATTTGAAAAAAAGTCGCATCCACCTTAAGGTTATTAGCGACAATAAAATAAGCTAAGTACAATAAATTAGGATTAGAGTTTGTTTAAGATGTCTATGGCTTTAAGATAGTTCACCAAGTTTTCCACTGGGCAGTCTTTTCCAAGAAGTTGTAGAAGGCTGTTTGGGATATTGTAAGACAATCGTTCTCTAACGTATTTAGGACAGTTAATTAATATGTGAGAGATGCGTAAATCTTATTTACCTACTTGTTACTAAAAGAACATTTTTTTTATTTATTCTAACATTATCGCAATCAAAATGGTTCATGGGCATTACTATACTGTGTGTGGCAGGATTGGTGTTATAAGAGGACAAATAGACCAAAAATTTTGGAACTTTTAAACGTTATTTTAGGAAAACTGATCGCATGGTCCAAAACTGTAAATACAAAATTTTATTCCGAGAGGTAACATTAAGGGCGAGTTATAACTAAAAATATGAAAAATGATCAAGAGTAAAGTACCTTTATTTTTACAAATAGGACAAAATTGTATAAGTAAATATTGTAATGAAGTAAATTTTATGTCAAAATATAAAGTTGAAGAAATAAAGGAAAACAAATTTTTGTGTCAATTGTTTATATTATGCATTAACAATTTTTAAATACTTGGCTTAAGACAAGGAATTTTAAGAACACATTTAAAATTATTAAATTTTTTTTAGGTGTTACTTCCTCCTGCTCATAATTTAAGTTTTAATGTGTAATGTAAAAAATCGACAATTACATTTTTTTACTCGTATGCTTTAAATTCAAATTTTGACATAAAATTAAATTCTCTACAACATTTACCTATACAATTTGGTTCTATTTTTTTAAATAAAAGTAGTTGGCTTCTGGGCACTTTTTATATTTTTAGTTATAACTCGCCCTGTATAATACCAATTAGAGTAAACTTTTGTATTTATTAGTTTTGGACCATGCGACCAGTTTTTCTAAAATTTTGGCCTATTTGTTCTCTTGTAACATCTATCCTGGGACACACTGTATTTTTGAATTACATAATATTTATAAATATACTTTACAGGTGAATATTCTATGTTAGAATATTCTGCCGTACCCGGACTTGTTGAAAGTTTAAAAATAATAACGGCAGAAAACACTTCTAGATTTGCCGAATGGTGCTTTGAATTTGCTTTGAGAGAAAATAGAAAAAAGTTACAATCGTGCATAAAGCAAATATTATGTAAGTATAGCTGTTGGTTTATAAATATTGTAGTTATACAGGGTGTCCCCCGATAAAAAGTAACGATAATTTCTGAAAAAGTAGGCTTTGGAAAATTTTAAAGGTTTGGCAACATTGTAAGCATAGTAAGTGGTCATACAATTAAAATTGTACAGGGTGTAACTAAATAAGTGTAAAACATTTAAGGAAGTGATTCCTCATTGAAAAATATGAAAAAAGTTCCTATAAATATGGGTCCGAAAATGCATACTTTCCAAGATACAGGGTGTTAAACTTTTTAAATAAAATAGGTTTTTTGTAATTATCTTGAATACCCTGTAAACGATTTTCTTGAAATTTTTCAGTGTTATTTCTAGTAATAAGGGCCAAAGTTAGGCATAATTAAATTAAAATTATTAAGTCCAGTGGCGTCTCACGGGACATCTTATCGAAAATAATTGTAAAAAAATGTATGCCATTGACTTTTTGTAACTTTTTTATTTTTTTTTTTTTAGAATAAGCAACTGAAAATACAACTTTTTTATCTCTTGAAATTTTTTTGTATCTTGCTTCGTTTTCGAGAAAAAAAATAAAAACCACTTTATTGCATGTTTCTTGGGACGGAATTTTTTAATTTTGACGATTTACTGAGCAAAAACAGTTAAAGATAGAGCAAAATTAATTTTACTTTCCTGCCTTAACTTTTTAAGGACTATCTAATGACATTAAAAAGTGAAGGTCAACTGAAAGATTAAAGAAGGTGAATGTTGAACCTAAATGTTGGACACCCTGTATTTTGGAAAATATGCATTTTCGGACCCATGTTTATAGGAACTTTTTTCATATTTTTCAATGAGAAATCACCTCCTTAAATGTTTTACACTTATTTAGTTACACCCTGTATAATTTTACCTATTTTTATAAAAAGCTATGCTAGAATATTTTTATATTTCGGAAACTTCCGGTTATATTGGAAGGTGATGTCAAGTTCCTTTTTATAATGGGTATATTACTTTTTTTTTTTAGATTATGCGTAAAATTCTAACATATTTTATGTATAATTTCTTATACCTAGGTGTAACAGTGGAAATAGCCACACTAAGTTTTAAATTTTTAATTTAAATACGTTAAATTAAAAAATACGTTGACAAATGATATTTAAAAATGACGTTAAAGTTTTCCACAGCAACTCAAGTCTAGTTACCGTTTTCCCGTCACAGAAAAAAAATAGTGTATTATACACGCGTAAAATTTTAGATTTTAGTTCTCGGTTTATTGTCTCCCTTCGCTTCGCGACGAGAGACAACACAGCCTCGAGCTGAAACCTTGTAATTTTTTCCCTTGTATAATTAATAACTATTATTTCACAGGAAATTATCCGATGGTCTTTTTATGAAAGTAGTAAAAGACGTAGCTAAATGCTATCCACAAATCGAAGTAAAGGACATGATTGTAGATAACTGTACAATGCAAATGGTCCAGGACCCATGCCAATTTGACGTGATTATCACTCCAAATCTGTACGGAAATATTCTTTCGAATATCGCATGCGGTTTGGTTGGAGGCCCTGGATTGATGTCTGGAAGAAACTTTGGAGGTTCTTGTGCATTGTTTGAGGCTGGATCAAGACATTTAACGTTTATGGGTAAAGTATGATAATAGCCGTATTCGCAAAAAAACACAAACATCAGCACCAATCGGATATTATCATTTAGTCAGGTGACTGGTTTACAACTGCTCATCTGATGTGTTTGTAAAATCCGATTGGCGCTAATAACAATTTATCGTAACAACGAAAAAGCACAAATTTATTATTATGCAAAAACTCCCTTCAAATATATTATTATGCAAAAACTCCTTTCGCGATAATGAAGAGAATTTACTAGGTCATAATTTAGCTTGACCAATATACATGAAAGCCAAAAAAGTAAGTATATACTCGCAATTCAGAAAGTTAAAAGAGGCGTATAATCATACGACGGTCAATGTCTAGAGGCAACCCCTGATACGATAAGTGAATACGTTGTTTATGCGGTTGCCTACATCGCACTGCATCATATTATTTTTCGCTGTCGCCGTCATGTGTTTTGGCAACGCGGCAAGGTCTTATTGTAAAATATAATAATTGAATATTAGGACCAACGAGCATTTTTATAAGCTTTCCAGAGAGATGCCACATAAGGGGTGTTGTCATTTAAGATTTTAAAATGACTGGGGGTGCAGCTTAAGCGGCTGATAGAGGTGTTTTGAAAAATACGTCATTTATTTTCCCCCAGGTTTTATAGAAACGGTATTTTTTTATTTTCTGATATTTGCCCTGGTTTAGAATATATACCCATTGTAATTTTTAAAAAACGCACCATGTACATATACGTTTCTCATTTTAACTTTATAAAGCCAGCATATGTGCTTGTTTCTGTGGCTTTAACGCATCTTGCATTGTCGTATACCAAACCCATAAGGTCAATTTAAAATGTGGCCGTGTGAATTAGCTTGATTCTATATTAAAGGAGGTTTCGCATAGCAATTTGTGGTTGTTGTTAAGGATTAATTACTTTTATGTTTTGGTTTAAAAAAATAAATTATGTAAGTCATTGACCAAATGACCATATGGACGAGCCACAACTGGAAGGCCCCCTGTAAAAAGTGCCCTGTATGCTAAGGTTATTTCTTTTAAAACCATATTGTTGCCTAAGGTTTAGAAATAAAGATCATATATTTTTATTTTAGATGATGACAACCTAAACCCAACAGCAATGCTCAACGCGTCAATAGATCTCCTGAACTATCTAGGAAAACCAGATCACGCCAAAATAATACACCAGGCGATAACAAAAACTCTTTCCGAGGATAAAATCCATACGTACGACATTGGAGGCTCAAATACTGGTGATGAAATGGTTGAGAGTGTAAAGAACAATATAATAGAACTGTTGAAAACATCGGACATTAAAATGTTTTAAAAATTCATTCAAGAATTCCTACTTTTAATTTAAATAAAAAACCTGAACCTTTTAAAACATAAACTTTCAAAAATACTTTGTATCTTTTTTAGAATATATAGGGTGTTTCTAAACAAATGCGAAAAATTTTTAAAGGTGATTTTTGTTTCAAATAAAGGTAAGTTTGCTTTTAAAACATAGGATCTAAAGTTAACCATTAGGAAGATATTGCCGTACAAAAATGGCACAATTTATCTTAAAAACGAAAAGCTTTAGAATAATAAATGTTTACGAAAATAATGTCATTATAAAAAAACACTTTTTCAATATTTTTGCACTTTCTTAGAATGGAGGTAGTGGAAACAGACTACCCCTATCGTTCGTGCTAACCAAATTTAAAGAGACACTTACGCAATGACCTCAACAAATATAAATTTGGATAGACTGTTTTATTTAGAAACATTTTTAACTCATGTATTTTTTTACCTACATAGGCATCCTCTTATTTTATGCATTTTCGCTTTAATTATCGAATATTATGGAACCCTCCACAATGCTGCAACATTATTTTTTAGTTTCGTAAATATAAAATATATATATATATATATATACATATATATATATATTTTTTATAAGTTTTTTCAGTGCCATTAGCAACAGAATAACCCAATATTTTTAAATATTTCTACTAAACAAAATCTTGTTTTTGTCGAAAACGCTTTAATTTATCGACATCTTACAGGAGCAACTTTTTTAACACGCTTTTATTAGCCTGGGTTGTATGTATGTATGTATGTATGTACGTATGTATGTATGTATGTATGTATGTATGTAACGCAATCTTTAAGCTTAATTTTCACCAATTTCCAGCGATTTGATTTCTTTGAAACTTTTCACACGTATCAAGGACTCATGACAATGCAATAATCTGCAAACAGTATCCCGTTATCCTGATTAGGATCGCCAGGATAAATAAATTCCTTTATAGATTTTCTGTAGGAGAGTAACAGAGAAAGAGCTAGTGCGCGATCTGCGCATGCGTGCAGTTTCGGACGTACTCTCAGCATAAGGCTGACAGAAACTTGTTCGGAGTAGTTGCGTTCTGAAACCCCATGCAACAGTGAAGCTTTGAATGAAATGATTAGATTACGAAATAGTTCGTGAAACATTTCAATATCACATGTCCGCAGAAAACTAATTGATATATCGAACTAAAAAATTAAAAATAAATAATAGTTTAAAAAAACACGCTTTTATATGCAGCCGAACTAAAAATTAGAAAATAATTTTTCATTACAAAGAGTTTGTATTACAGTAATAAAAGGTCAAACAATGAATCATAATTATATACTTCAAAATAGAATTACAATAAAATTTAAGATAATAACAGAATAAAAAGAAATAAAAAAATAAATAAAAGAAAGAAAAAATAAATAAATAAAAGAAAACAAAATGTATTAAATTTCTTCGTACCCCTAAAAAACTAATATAATTACATTTTTTAATATTAAGTAGAAGATTATTGCTCAATGACCATTCCCATAGAGCAACCAAGTCTCTCTGAAGCATCACTGCATCCACCTGAAACTCGGTCCTTCTATACATTATAAATTTTTACGTTCTGGGTTTTGCCATTTAAAAAACTCTCAAGCTAGTATACCAAATTTACCTCATAACACTTACATTTTTGGTATAGGAATAATCATAAAAATCTAACTTATTTTTATTTTTCAAATTAAAAAATGGAAATTAAAATTAAGGTTATGATACAGTTTTTATTTTAATTTTTAACCTGTAAACATTTTAACAAGTGAATAAAACTAATCTCTATTGCTGAAGTAAATAATGTAAACTTAGATAGCATAGTAAATGGCACTGCAAGACCACCTTGTTTTTTTCACCCTGTATACTTTGACAGTACCAAAATGTGTTTATATCTTTGATCTTAGTCTGCACACTCTTAGTGCAAAAAAATTAATTAAATCTAACCGTTTGTTCTTTTTTTATAGTCAAAAATGCATTTTTTAAGTTTGTGGTTTTAGGAAACCAAATAAGAATTTTATATATTCCGACGCCACTGCTATAGGAAATATTTTATACAAAATATGTATTTTTATATATTTTACTATCCCGTACCATAGCCTATAGTTATGCATTAAAATATGTTTTAGGAAAGCTTTAGTAAGGCAGAAAATCATTTAAAATCATAGGAGGTACTCGAAATCTCAACTTAGCAAATATCCAACTTTGAGGCTCTATAACTCGAAAACTAGAGGCGATCGGACATTGTGCCCATAAGAACATTTCATCAGGGCGTCGAGATCTAAAACATTTCAATTTCTTTAAACAATGAACCGAAAGCCACTTTTCATAAGGATTGAGCGGGATATATATTGCATCTACTTGGATTTATAATTAACATATAAATTGAATGTAGTGCGTTTTTTCTTAAGTTTGAATACTCTGTTATGGATGTAGTCATGGCCAAAAAAATATGTATTTAAATTCAGCACTAAACATACAACTATTGGGACGTTTACCTTATTTTTGTAATAAATAAATGTGGTAAAAACAATAATGATATAAACAATCCAATAAAAGGTCAATTTTCGTAAAATACTTTTTTATTTAATAATGTTTTTACAGAACAAATATATAACCTACAAATAATAAATAATATACATTTATCTTATATACCAATATTTAACTTATCCTTTATATAAGAGTTATTTATACAAATCATTCAGATAACACAGTTTAAAATCCATGTGGTGGTAGTAACTATAAACACATTCAACAAAAAAAAACAAATATTAAAAATCAAAAAGAAATAAATCGTATTTTCAACATAAGTCGAAAAAAAAGCGTTTTTGTAATTCTGAAGTAACTCATAGTAATAGGAAATAAATGTGATATATAAAATTATTTAACTACTTATTTAGTTTTTTTTTCATAATAATTGAATAACACAATAAAAATAACACCTCTCTATGTAAAAAAAAAATGTTGAACCCAGAAAGGAAAATTATAGTTCTTGATGTATTATTGCCTCGCAAACACAAATTTAATGTCCAAATTAGATTATTGGGTTACAATTTTTTCCTAACCGAAAAGTTTTCCATTTGACGCCAACTTACGTAGACACACTGTTCGTCTTCCAGTATATTTTTATTGATGGCCATATTCTGACAATGAATTTGTGTTTAAGAAGCAAAAATACATCGTTAAAAACTGTATATCACATTTCTGAGTACAATACTTTTTTTCTATAGAGTGGTGTAAATAAAAAAATGGACTGCATAATGCCGAAGTGAATAAAAATAAAAAGGGGTACATTTTCATGGAAAAGTAGGAAAGAAATTAACTTTACCAATTCTAATAGTTCGATTTAAACAAAAATCCTCACAAACTAAAGGTATTTCTGTAAAAAACTACTTAGATAAAAGCATATTAGCCTCGAGAGGTCTATTTCTTTTTCTTAATACATCCCTGAATTAAAAAAATAAATTATAATGATTATTAATTTTTTAAAAGGCACCTTATAAAAATGAATGAGATATAAAAAATAATAATTTAATATTTACCAATACATCACAACAATAAGCCAGACTAAACAGTGTTTGTCTAAGCTACTCTTTTTTTTATTTTGTGACTGCGAAAACTTACTTAACTTACACTAGATAACTTTTCCATAAAAGTGATACCTTTGTCTTTAAGAAAAATTGCATTCAAAAGTTCAGTCAGCAAACATTATCAGAATCTTTATGTACAGGGTTTTCATTTATATCTTGCCACCCACTTTTAACGAGAAGGATAGAAAAAACATCCTGTATAAAAGTTTTATACACACTATTATCTTTTGAGCATAAAAAAGAAACAAATGATCATATCAAAAAGTCATTAAAAATTTAAAAGTAACCTTTTTTAAATGGAACGCCCTGCATATTATGTCACCATAAAATAAATATTTTAAAAAGCTTTACAAAATTACCACATTTGATATATCTATCTTTACTAGTTTTCGAAATATGACCACTTAAATCTAAAAAATAGTAGATATAATTTCAATTATACCTACCTACGGCACTAAGTTCAGACTGTGGATGTAATGGAAGTTATATCCAGCTTTAAATGGCCATATTTCCGAAACTATTAAAGATAGATACACTATCGGACAAAAGTAGAGCAACACTTTGATAAAATTTACATATCCCGATTTTATAATACTAAATGTAAAATATCGCTTTTAAATACATTGTGTTTTAAAACATCAAAGTAGGCTGCTGTCATCGGCGACAACGGCGCTTTGGATGATCAAGCCAGATCATGTCATTTTGTCATAAAGTTTTAACTGTAAATAAGTAATGCGTCAAAAGTAAAGCAACATTTTAATTAATTCATCAAATGATAAGTTTTCGGTGAAAGTAGAGACAAAAATAGTTTTGTAAAATTAGTTTTTTTATATTTTGAACATTTTTGTGCTAAATTAATTATGCCGAGAGGTATTCCAATTTCAAAAGACTTAAAGCAGAGAGTTGTGAATGCTTTCAGGGAAGGTAAAAAGCAAGCCCATATATCAAGTCCATTTGATTTATCCAGTTACAGTGTATCTAAAATAATTTCATCCTATAATGAAAGGGGACATTTAGAGAATCTACCAAAATCGGGAAGACCAAGAAAAACAACAATATGGACCGACAGACGCATTAAAAGAATTTCTCAAAATGATCCTTGGAAGTATGCACCTAGAATTATTGCTGAAGTTCCAGGAATTATGGTTGGTCCACGGACTGTTCAAAGAAGGTTGGTAGAGGCAAAGTAGTTTAGTAGACGCCCCGCTAAAAAGCCGCTAGTTTCGGGAAGAAATAGAGCAGCAAGACTTGCATTTGCACATCGGCATTTAAACTGGGCAGTAGACGATTGGAAAAAAGTTCTTTTAAGTGACGAAACGCGATATAAATTTTTTAATTCCGATGGAATGAAACGTGTGCGGCGACCAATAAATAGCAGGTTTAATCCTAAGTACGTAACACCAACAGTTAAACATGGTAAAGGCAGTGTTTTTTTATGGGGTTGTTTCTCGTGGAAAGAGGTATGCCCTATACACTTTATTAATGAAAATATGGATCGATTTATTTATAGGGATATAATGGAAAATGTCATGCTCCCTTATGCAGAGTGGGAAATGCCACTGCGTTTTACGTTCCAGCAGGATAACGATCCAAAACACTCTTCGCGAATTGTTCAAGAGTGGTTTCGAGAAAACAATGTTCGAGTTTTGGAGTGGCCGGCACAATCCCCCGACCTCAACCCAATTGAGAACTTGTGGGAAGAAGTAGAACGTCGTATTCGAACACAAATGTTTCCGAATAAACAATCGTTGATAGATAAAATCCGCCAAGTTTGGACAAATCTTCCGGAAAACACTATTCAAAATTTGATTGTCTCAATGCCGCGACGTTGCCAGCAAGTAATAAATAATAATGGATATTCTATTAACTATTAACATAATACTTTTAGTAATTATTATAATTAAATGTGTTAAATGTTCTTTGTTGTAATATCTAAAATAAAAAATTGTTGAATACAATTTGTTGCTTTACTTTTGTCGCACTGATTTTCGTCAATATTTATAATTATAAATATTTTTGATCTCAAATTTTATCTAAAATTTATCATAATGTTGTGAAGAATTCCTTTAATCTTAGAGATAATACTTATTCATTAAACGTATCCAGAAATCACCTGAGAACTTTTTTTTGTCGAAACAAAAAAAAACACTTTGTTGCTCTACTTTTGTCCGATAGTGTATATCAAATGTGGTATTTTTGTTAAAAGATATTTTTAATGGTGACATGATATACAGGGTGACCCATTTAAAAAAGTTTACCCTTTCATTTTTCTTGAGTTTTTGATGTTCATGTGTTTCTTTTATATGCTCCAAAGATAATGGATGAAAAAGTATGAAACTTTTATATAGGACGTTTTTTCCATCCTTGGTTATAGTTAAAAGTGGGTGGCAAAATATAAATGAAAACCCTGTAGAAAGACAATTAACAGCAAAAAAGTTGGTAAATTTATTCCGGGAAAAGCCACAAACATGGCCCTGTTTAACCCTATTTCTCTAAATATTGCTTACTATTATGATTGCTGTTCAACATTCCTTATATTTCTTCCAAAAATTTTTCTTCCATAAAAAAAAAACAGAACCAAAAAGTTGTTTTAATGTGTGAATTTAATAAATAATTCATAAAGTATATAATCACATCTCAAAATTAAAAATATGTACCTAAACATCATAAGACTTTTAAAATTTGACAGCTACATAAGAAAACGTTTAAACTACAAAAATACAGGGTGTCCCTTTTTAACTTAAGGGCGGGGCAGGTAAAATCCTGAAAAGTTTTGGAATATTTTAATACAATTTTTGGGAAAGCGTTTCGAGAGATTTTTAACCGCTAGCTTTAGTCTCACAATTTCAGTAAAACTAAAATCTCAACTATAAGTCGTTTTCTCTTTTGGGTTAAAATTTGTATTTTTTTTTATTCCTTTCAATATTCCATTGTAAAATTAGAATATAAACCCTATGAACTTTTACCTGTATAATTTAAGATAAGTGAATGTCAAATGTCATATACCTGTCAAATTTTAAAATACCCATGACATGGTAGATCAGACCATAAATATCTTTAGTTACCAATTGTGGACTTTATTCAATATATTAATTTCTTTTCAATGCATTATGTGAGTACTAGAAGTGACGTAATGCGGTTGCTGTCCGGGACCATTTTGCAAACTGGTCTGCGAGATGGGACCGCTATTTGGGAATGTTGGCTGTGGCATGCTGGGAAGACCATAATTTGGTATTCTAAAGATAAGAAAACATTTTTAAACTAATTACGCGCTGTAAGTAACTACCAATATTTTTAATGTGTTAAAATGAAAATAGATTACATTATTTGTCATACAAGCACTAGACTTTTGCTGCAATAAATTTGCATAGTGACTTACACTAACTTGGATATTTTTGATTTTTTAAACACTAGCATGCTGAATTCTTGTTTAATTTGACTTTGCTTCTGAGTTGACAGAGGCGACATTAGAGAAATACTGCACAGTGAAATAAGGCCAGGCAGTAATAATACCAGCCTTATTTTGACATCTGAGCTTGCACAGATGCATGGTGGGATAAGAGCTCCCTTAATAAGGATAGTGCCTGGCTTTATTTATGCCGGTTCTAGGTCGTGTCTTATTTTGAGTTTAGCAGTGTCTTATTTTAACTTTGAAACATGCACAAAACAAGATAATACACGGCCGCCACCAAATGTAGTTGGTCGAGCCGAACCGAGCGTACCGAAACAATGCACGGTGCCTCATTTAATTATGCACATATCAAAACCTTTTAAACGTGTTTAGTCTCTCCGCGATATTGAAGTTGTGCGGTCACGTTTCGTAAAGGCTACATAGCGTCCCCGGGTAGGCAGCTGAAGGAGTTGTACGGGCGTTTCTGTGCCCTTGGGGATTGAGAAGACTCACGCTAAATTGATAGCATCTTTCTTCTGGAAGTAAGGGATGGGTGAAGATTTCTAAAAAACCTGATGTTTTTAGGTTAGCGGTGTGCCCGTATTTTCGTAACGGACCAGAACGGTGGCGCCCTCTACTGGAAGCGTCAGCAAGTGACAGTGAAGGTTATGCACAATACCAGTAGCAGTTCTTGGTTTGACAGTCGACAATTTATGCATTGAATCGATTATTATTTCGTATTGAACAAAGGTAAATGTTTGAATAATTGGAACCGGAATTTTTGGGAGCGGAAAGCTCGACCATCCAGATTTTCCACATACAAAGCCCTGGAAAGCATAGTCCGGAAGGGGGAAAGCTGGTTAATCGTCTTGCAACGGGACCAACAGCAGAGAAAGCAAGCAAAGCAAATGTGTTGAGCCGAGATGGCCTATGCCGATTCAATGGGCGACCGTTATAACGTATTTTCAATCATCCTGTATACTAACACAGATATCTCCATAACTTACCCTTGCTGTTGATACTGATGAATCATCTCTATCCTTCTATCATCCATTATAGGCTGAAAATTGGGTGGCATACCGCCCTGCTGCCTGGGCGGCATCCCTGTTGGAGGCATATTGGGCATTCCTTGGGGTGGCATACCTCCTTGCTGACTAGGTGGCATTCCTCCCTGTTGACCAGGTGGCATACCCATCATACCACCTTGCGAGCTGTGTGGCATATTTTGAGGCACACCTTGTGGAGGCATGCCGCCCATTGGGAATTGGTGCATCTGAGGATGGTAAGGAAGTCTTTCTTGGACACCTGGGGGTAAACCTGGTGGACCTGCTAATGAGTAACCCATTGAGGGTTGTGGAAGAGATTGCATGTTTGGGGGAAGTCCACCATTATACTAAAAAGAATTTATAGGAATAGAATAAATACACTTCTAGATTTTTAGATTACAAACTTACCATTGCTGTACTTGGAGGTGGAGCGTAACCATATGTAGGTTCATAGCCTCCTTTACCAAGTGTAGGAAACTGGGGCTCCCTCATGAGGGTATGGTAGAGCCCTAGGGCTTCGACTAGATCCGCACTCAGTTGGGTGAGCTGGGCATGTTTTCTATCGACTCGTTCCAGTTCTGAATCGATAAGTGGGCCCATGGCGTTTACTTCTCCTTAAATATGAAATATATATGGATAAATATCGCACTCAAGTATTAAGTAACACATAAACAAGTGTGTTATTGGTATGCCAAACTTACTTTCTAAATTTAATAGTTCATCAGTATCTGTTTCGGGATTAGTGGGGTCAGCCTCGTGAAGTAAGTGTAACAGTCTATCAATTTTTCCTTCATTTATTTCTATTTCTTCAGGTTCTTTTTCTACAACTTTTACCTCCTCTTTGAACTGCACCATTTTCTTGGCTCTTTTCAAACACTGAAAAGAAAATCAACAAATTCAAAAAGTAGCAAAAATAATTGCCTTAAAGCTGGCCAATTAAAGGGTTTTTCAAAAAGAGCCAATAGTTTTTAATAAGGTCAAGATTTAAAAAAAAAACTTTTTAAACCTATATGGCTAACTCTATACAGGGTGATTCTTAACCTATACGTTTAAACTTTAAAATTACGGGAAATTATTGCTAAGGGGCAAACCTTGGGGCAAACAGTGACTAAACATGAAAAAAAGTTAGTAAAATATTTTTAATTAGTGAAGCAATCAATGATTTTGAATTAAATAAAATACCGCGAATTATGAAGATAACTAATAAATAGTAAAGTCTTTTTGTTTTAGAAATAGTTTAGAACAGTGTTTCACAGGTTTGTAAAATTATTGGCCTGAATTTTTTGTTCTTCATAAAAAAAACATAAACAAGTCACGATGTTTATGATGACATTAGTAATAGAAAAATCTTTCAGATCTAATTTTATTTTTAAGCGATAAGGATTACAATTAGGCCTTATAGTGATTATACTGTGTTATTGCTGAAACAAAGAATAGGTGAGTACTTTTTTTTGTAATTAATTATTATTTGTCCCTGGAATCTCTTTTGTTTAATTTTATTTCATTAACTAAAAATATTTTGGGTAAAGTTCGATATAGCGGTTTTCGCTATTTTAAGAGATTTTCGAAAAATTCTTTTTCAG
This sequence comes from Listronotus bonariensis, assembly GCA_014170235.1. Classification (NCBI taxonomy): domain Eukaryota; kingdom Metazoa; phylum Arthropoda; class Insecta; order Coleoptera; family Curculionidae; genus Listronotus; species Listronotus bonariensis. The sequence continues at coordinate 40,497 of JACEGR010008040.1, forward strand.
GGCGTTTCTATAGGTCGATTATGACACAAATCTGTGTGCGCGTTTTCCAAAATCCATTTCTATAATTTATTATTAATAAAAACATATTTACGGGACGGTGGAGTGAACAGGGGTGCTGGGTGGGGACAAAACAGTATAAATTCAACGTCAAACACAAGAAAACATTAATACACTGCATTCGGGGCACATAAAAAATGTAAATTAATTTTAAAAACTATTAAATTTTTCAAAAGTTATCCCACACGAGATTCTCGTCTGCCATTAATTAAAGAAATTATGAAAATGACGAGTCTCGATAGAGGCAACGTTGCCAAACTTCTTATGAAGATTTAACACCAAGCCTATTTCGGGGATTCCCATTCAAATCTTCGTAGATGCCGTGCATCATACACTTACTAAAATCCACCATTTCCATAAGAAACAATGGTATTTTTGTAGAAATACCTCGTTGTTAATGCTTAGGTATTTTTCTTTTTTCTCTACAAATTATAATAAGAAGAAGGTATAACATAATTTTTCATATGAATTTTGTCCTGTATCTTCCTTTTTTTCTAGCTGTTTGGCAACATCGCAAGACATTTGCAAACTCATCTTTTTATGCAGTGACATTCGTGACAGCCATGGCGGGATTGTTGTGTAAACTATTATTTATTTTTATTTTTTTAAACAGTTTTTGGACATTTTTGTTAACAGAAAGGGCGGTGTGTACTGTGAAATACTGTTTTTGGGTGTTTAATGTAGGATTTATACTGTTTTGTCCCCACCCAGCACCCCTGTTCACTCCACTGTCCCGTAAGTATGTTTTGATTAATAATAAATTATAGAAATGAATTTTTGAAAACGCGCACACAGATTTGTGTCATAATCGACCTATAGAAACGCCCTGAAAAAGAATTTTTCGAAAATCTCTTAAAATAGCGAAAACCGCTATATTGAACTTTTACCATATTTTGCTGACTTTTTTTTTTAATTTTCGGTGATTGTTTGTCTTTAGCAATAATTTCCCAAGTTTATGCGTATAGGTTAAGAATCACCCTGTATGTTTTTTGCGTATTTAGAAATTTTTTGAAAGTTCTATAAGCATTAGTTTTTGTAAATTAGGAAAGAAAACTTAAAATTGG
>JACEGR010008041.1:0-41614 GCA_014170235.1 Listronotus bonariensis
TGAGTTGAAATTTTAATAATCTTAATTGTCAACAAAGAAATAAGAAAATGGCAATCTAAAACTAAACTCAGAGCACCCGGTATATAATATTTACTTATCTATGCTCCTTCCTTACGTGACCTGTGATGCGAGAATCGCATTATTTTTGTTGTATTTTCCTGTCAGGATAATATGACTCTTTCTCCTGGCCATTTTGTTATAATGATGATGGATTTCGTGAGGATTAACTTTGAAAATATAAAAGCGCAACAAACGACTGCTGTTGAATTCAAATGATAATACGCGATAGCAGGGCGACGTCAGCCGTTTTGCACAAAAATGTGTTCCAAACCTATTACCTGGCCGAAAATGGCTCCAAATCTTTATTTTTATTGCCCCAACAGGGCCAAGTAGTTATTATTAATTCATTTAAAGTTAACAGCGGCCCGCTTGCTGTCGCTTGTTTTCAAAAAGATCCATGAAATTCATCATCGTTATAACAAATGGCCAGGAGAGAGAGGTCATACTTTATCAGAAATACAACAAATAATGCGACTTTCATCACCAGAAAACACGTAGAGTGAGCATAGGACAAAGTAAATATTAGTATAGTTGAGGGTCATTTGTTTAGTTTTAGATTGCCATCTTCATTTTTTGTTGTCAATTTAAAGATTATTGCTCCAGCCGTTAACGGATCAGGTTGAACGAATGAACCGGTCAATACGAGTTCATTAATGGCTAGTACCAATGACGAGACTCGTTGGGACTCAATGGTTACGAATGTCCAGTGGGGAATTAACTCTACGGTAAATTCCAGCACTGGTAAAACACCTTACGAGATTTTCTTTTGGGTACCGGCTACGTGGAGTGAGTGATTCGTTTCTTGCTACAGAAGCGGTCGACGATACTCGAGAAAATCTAGACATAGTGTACGAGATCAAGTATCACAGACACTTTTGCATGCAGTCAACGGATGCATAAAGACAGTTGATAATAGGCATGCCCGTTTAACGAAATTTACGATCGGCCAACATGTTTTAGTTCGAACAAATAAAAGCTCTAATGACGGAAAGAGCCGAAAGCTTGAACCTAGGTATAAAGGCCCCTTTGTGGATATCTAAAGTACTAGATAGAGACCGTTACGTGGTGGTGGAATTACCTGGTTCTAAAACGTTGTAGGACAAAGCTTATACGGGCATATGTCCTTCAGAGAGGCTAAAGCCTTTTCTTACGTTGGTTTCACAGAGTGAAACTAGTGACGAGGATAAAACAGAATAATGTGTTTTACCTAGTCAAAGCAAAATATACCTACTGTAAAACACTATTCTTTTCAAAACAATTTTATTACTATATAATGAACGCTCTCTTTATTTAACAAATTTTAGCTTATGTGTCTACGAAAGGATATATCGAACTGCACTTAAAAATATTACTTAACTATTCTAAACACTTGAAAAGGTTTTATGTCGTAACGCGATCCCTAAACGCATATTTCTCAATGATCTGAAAAATAAATATGGATGAATGCAGCAAAAATCACAATAACCCCTACGTGGGCACCGCGCAGTACACTTGTGGGCATGCGCAATAAACATTTACTGACTAGCCGAAAACAAACAACAGGACCGGGTTTAACATTTTGTATATGATTCATTTATAAAGAAAATATACCAAGTAATTTTGGGGTATACATATTTAAATATTTTATTTTAAGTCTGTATTCGTCTTTCATAGCAGTCCCTAAAAAGTAAACCGGTTTTATATTGGGGACTATTTTTTGTTGTATATTATTTTTATTTTTCGGTCGTATCGCCAATTTTATTAAGATTTAGCAAACGAGAGTACTTAGAAGCACTGATCTCAATTTAAATTCCATTTTATTACTAAAACACCTTCTTTTTGATTCATGAGGACCCACTTTTACTTAACCTCAAACCTGCACGCTATTTTATGTATTATTATCTTCCTTCTTAACACTACCTTGACACATGACACATAACTGAATAGTTGGTATTTTATTATAAAAGCAATTAGATTTGGTGTAACTTGTTTGAGGAATAAATCTCAATTCATAAACTGATATTTCGTTCCCGTTGGCGTAGCAGTTGTCGTTCAGTTAAGTTTGGCGTGTAATGCCATTGAAATTGTTTATTTTTGGGGTTAGGGCCAAACTGACCTTATATTTGTAATTGAAACCACAAAAAAGCGAATCACAAATATTAAAATTGGTAATGTACCCAGTAAGTAATTATTGATTTAATTTGCCTACAAATGCCAACTTGAAATAAACTTGATAATGTAATAATCTTAAACTAGGCTTAAAGCGCAATGGAATCGCTGGGACTATTTAATTTTATTCAAAACATTCCACAGAAAGATACCTATGTTCCTTTTTTAACATACGAGCAATAAGCAATCTACAAGATATTATATGGTATAAATCGTCCTCAATATCACAAAACGGCGTATCTTTATGTTTAAATTTCACGAGGGTGCTTTTAGGTATTTTTGTACTACTCTTTTTTAGTAAAATGAAATAGGCTTAGTATTATATTTCTATAACTTTTAAAGATATCAAAATATAACATATGCCAATTTGTAATATTAAGAAGCAACTTTTTTAAGCAATTACATCAGCTCTAGTCAATTTTCCTACTTTTTGAGATACGCCACATCGTGATATTGCCGACGAAGTTGCTTATGGCTACGTGTTATAACTTGAAAATATGTCTAATTATTTTAATTAAACTGCCTTATTTTATTTTGTGTAATTATAAATGCATCAGTCCAATGCTAATACAGGGTGTCCGACTATATTTTAACCCATTTTCACCGCGAATAATTTTAAAAGAAATAAAATTATCAAAATGCGGTTTTCGCGAAAAGCCTTAGATTTTTTTAAGTTTCTTTTATATCCTTGCCATTTGGTTGTGACATTTATTTCTTACGAAGACGGTCAATTTTCGTATATAGGGCAAGTTTGTTATTTTAAATGGAACCCCATATATATTTTTCTATAATCCTTAAATACAATTTTTCCCGCTAAAAAAAAATTAACCCATAACTATACCTGATAACGGTTGACCGTAGATTTTACGATCGGGAAATCCCAAATTATAAATTAAATTAGGATGAGTGTGACCCTGTCACCGCATAGGTAAACGTTTTCAGTGTTGCAACCACTAAATTTATTAAAATACTGCTAATTTTGTCAATGTTGCCAACACTATATTGGGTTTTAAATAAAAAATGCTAACCTTTATAACAACTGCGCATGTGCAAAGGTGTACAGCAATTCTCCCAGTGTGGGGTAAAAATTCTTGCGCAGGTCTATTGAAAATATATGGGGATCATTTTCTATTAGCAATCCTTTTAATTTTTAGATCATTGATATTTCTTTTTGGTTTATATTCGTCATCGATGGCATTCAGTCTCGGATATTTTCTGTTGATTACAGTCGGCCAACCTGCGGTACTTCGCGTCCTCGTGAAGGCGTCCTTAGGTCCTGACCACTGTAACAAAATAAACAAATACTTCATTAGATATAATAATATTTTACAATTTATTTTGCTTTGACTAGGTAAAACACATTATTCTGTTTTATCCTCGTCACTAGTTTCACTCTGTGAAACCAACGTAAGAAAAGGCTTTAGCCTCTCTGAAGGACATATGCCCGTATAAGCTGTCCTACAACGTTTTGAACCAAGTAATTCCACCACCACGTAACGGTCTCTATCTAGTACTTTAGATATCACAAAGGGGCCTTTATACCTAGGTTCAAGCTTTCGGCTCTTTCCGTCATTAGAGCTTTTATTTGTTCGAACTAAAACATGTTGGCCGATCGTAAATTTCGTTAAACGGGCATGCCTATTATCGTAACTATCTTTTTGCATCCGTTGATTATGCAAAAGTGTCTGTGATACTTGATCTCGTAACATGTCTAGATTTTCTCGAGTATCGTCGACCACTTCTGTAGCAAGAAACGAATCACTCACTCCACGTGGCCGGTACCCAAAGAAAATCTCGTAAGGTGTTTTACCAGTGCTGGAATTTACCGTAGAGTTAATTCCCCACTGAACATTCGTAACCATTGAGTCCCAACGAGTCTCGTCATTGGTACTAGCCATTAATGAACTTCGTATTGACCGGTTCATTCGTTCAACCTGTCCATTGGCTCTTGGAGTTGAAATTTTAATAATCTTAAATTGTCAACAAAGAAATAAGAAAATGGCAATCTAAAACTAAACTCGTGAGCACCCGGTATATAATATTTACTTTGTCCTATGCTCCTTCCTTACGTGACCTGGTGATGCGAGAATCGCATTATTTTTGTTGTATTTTCCTGTCAGGATAATATGACCTCTCTCTCTCTCCTGGCCATTTTGTTATAATGATGATGGATTTCGTGAGGATTAACTTTGAAAATATAAAAGCGGCAACAAAATGACCGCTGTTGAACTAAATGGATTAATAATAATTTACTTGGCTTACATGTTAAGGCAATGAGAAATAAAGACTAGAGCCATTTTTTATTGTTAATAAGGTTTGGAACGCATTTTTGTGCAAAACGGTGACGTCATACACCATATATGTCGCGTATTAATCCATTTATAAATAAGTTTCTACGATCCCGATCGGTAAAAAAGGCTGTTTTTGTGATCTTTATCATTTGAGTACACTATATAAAGTATTACATAGTAACTTTTTTTTAACAGCTTAATCCTTTTTCACACATTAAATTAGTATTTCGTTCTAATGCCAACTAAAATTTATTTTAATATGAATTTATGCAGTGTAACAATAAATGCGACATCATTTATTTAGTTGTCACAAGAGATCTACAGCAGATCTTCTTTCCTTCGTTTCACACAACTGGAACAAGTCTCTTGAGTTTCTAGGTGAGTCCCAGATCGTTGCTCTTGATATATCTAAAGCTTTCGACCAAGTCCAGTTATCTTCTAATCGACGTATTTCAGTCATTGTTGATGGCAACTCTTCAAGCTTTCACGAAATTAATGCTGGAGTGACTCAGGGTTTAGTACTAGCACCAACCTTGTTTCTTCTTCACATTAACGACCTTCTTTCTTCCGCAACCAATCCCATTCATAGTTATGCTGACAATAGTACCCTTTACTCCACTTTTCAGGTTCCCAAACCAATCTCTCAACCCGACTTGGAAAGCAAACGCAGGGCGATGCAGATATCTCTTTCACAGGATCTCAATTTGATATTGGATTGGGGCGCCAAAAATCTCGTTCAATTTAATGCATCCAAAACACAATCATGTTCCTTGTCGCGAAAAAATCATCAAACACTCACCCTTTGCTTATGAGTGGCCAGGTTTTGCAGAGCGGGGACACATTTAACCTTGTGGACGTCACATTTGAGAATAACCTTAACTGGCATAAACACATTGTATCTATAGCCACTGCACCACCAACAGAGAAACTCGTGGTGCCGCACGTATGCATCCCTATACGATCCAATTGGACAGGCCCCGAACTTCCCATTTCGTTCGTTCTTTTATCCCTAGAGTTTCTAGACTGTGGAACCTACTCCCAGCGGAGGTCTTTCCTTCCCCTTCAAATCTTCAAGTTTTTAAGTCCCGTGTTAACAAACTTCTTCTTACCCTGCTTAAGATACCCACTGGTACGTTTGTACTTAGGCTTTCAGCCTTCGTGGATTGTCCAAAAATAAAAAAATCAACTAAGCCAAAACATAAAGTTATCATAAATTTAGCTATTAGTTTTTTTAGTTCATGTATAACTAAACTTAAAATTTATTTGCGGATAAATTTAATTAAAATTATCAAAACTGTTATGGTCGTAGACATTAAAGATATGCCCTGTATACCACACCTTTCAGTTCGCCTGGCAGGTACTTGTGCTCAACGAAAACGCCAGTCAATTTTTTAAACCTTACTATAAATGAACTAAAACCTAGAAAAATATCCAGCTTACAACGCCAAGTTTTTTTTTTATTTTTTTAAACTTTCAAAAATATACAGGGTGATGATATGCAGGGCTGATGCTTGCCAGGTGTTGATTGTCGCACTTAGTATGCTATGACTCATCACTATAAAATTTTCTAGCCTTACAGGCCTAAGGTTACCCGAAAGGTTCACTAGCTCTCCTACCAATTGTCATAGATCCTTATATCATAATACAAAATATAAGGAAAATTCTCAGAAAACTTTTTGTTTTATTTACGATAAACATCGTGGTTTAAGTTGGACCACTCTTTAGCTTATTATTTAATACGAATAGGGGAGAGTGACCTAAAACGACATACTTTTTTCATTCTTATTTCATTCAGTTTATTCATATTTTTTTATAACATCACTCTTTAGTACCATTAATTACCAGGATGGTACGATGGGATATGGCTAACAAAAAGAACTCCTGAAATGAAAGTATATTTATTTCAAAACTAAGAAATATTGAAAAATACAAAAATAGTTCATATTCCTTTTGTCAACCTGTGTTGGATAAAATGACACAGGGTATGTCATTTTAAAAGTCAGGCGAACATAATTCCCAACAATAGGTTTTTTGAGTAGGTTACAATCCAGCACACATGGCATGAGTCTACTTGGAACAAACCATTTATTTAAATCACAATTCTTTTGCTTTTGAGTTACTATACAAATCATTGCAGCATAGACATTCATCCTCTTCATCTTTATCTTCTTGGTGTTCTTCTGGCTCGAGTTCATGGTCACTTTTAGAGTAATCTATGGCGTTTTGGGTATGCATACTAGTAGAAGAACGGCCAAGAATGTTTAGATTTCTTTAGAGATTTAATCTTGTTTTTCTTTTTTTTCTTCAAGTTTCCTTTTTTCTTTATGTTACTTTTTTAATCCGATTACATCTCGGGGATCAAGTTAGCAGTGAATAGTTGGTAGTAGTACATTTATTTCTTTGACTTTAGGCTTTTGGCAGTGGCAAAATTTCTTGGAATGTCACTTGTTTTTTGATTTTCTAACTTTTGTAACTATTAGATCTCATCTAATTTTTTTTTTTATCTCTGGACAAATCACGAAGGCTAAAAGCCTAAATACTAACGTACCGTGGGTGTCTTAAGCGAGGTAAGAGGGAGTTTGTTGACACGGGACTTAAATACTTGAAGATTTGGGGGAAGGAAAGACCTCCGCGGGCAGCAGGTTCCACAACCTAGAAACTCTAGGATAAAAGAACGAACAAAGTGGAAAGTTCGGGGCCTGTCCAGTTGGACCGTATAGGGATGCATACGCGCGGAACCACGAGTTTCTCTGTTGGGAACCGTAAGTGGAGGAACTATACTGGACAATTCTTCAGAGCAGAAGCCATGGAAGTACCTATAAAAAGCGATAAATCCTCCACAGCCCGACGATGTGCAAGAGAGGGAAGCCTTTCTGTAAGTGAAGGATCATTAATGAGACGAATAGCTCTTCTTTGAATAGAATCAAGAATGCTTAGGGTTGTGGGGGACGCCATGCCCCAGATATGAGAACAATATTCCAAGGGAGGTCGGATTTGGGACACATATAAAGTGTATAAATTAGAAGGGGAAAAATACTTTTGGCTCGAAAGAGAAATCCAAGCTTTTTTGAAGCTGACATGGCTATAGATACAATGTGTTTATGCCAGTTAAGGTTACTTTCAAATGTGACGCACACAAGATTAAAAGACAAAAAAAAATGTCTTTGCCCTGTAAAGCTTGGCCGCTCATAAGTAGAGGATGAGTATTTGATGACTCTTTTCGCGACAAGGAACATGAGTGTGTTTTGGATGCATTAAAATGGACGAGATTTTTAGCGCCCCAATCCAATATTAAATTAAGATCCTGCGATAGAGATATCTGCATCGCTCTGCGTTTGTTTTCCAAGTCAGGTTTAGTAACCTGAAAACTAGAGTGAAGGGTACTATCGTCGGCGAAACTATGAATGGAATTAGTTGTGGACGAGAGAAGGTCGTTGATGTGAAGAAGAAATAATGTTGGTGCCAGAACTGAGCCCTGAGGGACTCCAGCATTTACTTGGTGAAAGCTTGAAGAATGGCCGTCCACAATAACTGATATACGACGATCAGATAGATAACTAGAGAGCAGTACAGAGTTTAGTTGAAAGACCATAGGAGGGAAGTTTATTAAGAAGTGCGGCATGCCAGACCTGGTCAAAAGCTTTGGATATATCAAGAGCAACGATCTGGGACTCACCTAGAAACTCAAGAGACTTATTCCAGCAGTGTGATACGAAGGAAAGAAGATCTGCTGTAGATCTTTTGTGGCTAAATCCATACTGCCTGTCGTGCAAAATTTTGTGTTTTTCTAAGTACTTAAGAATTTGTAAATTAATTAGTTTTTCCATTACTTTGCAAAGAACTGAGAGAATTGAAATTGGTCTATAGTTAGATGGAAGAGATTTAGATCCTTTCTTGGGAATAGGTTGAACACGTGCAGCTTTCCTGCTTTTCGGAAAGATACCTGTGTCGTAAGAAATTCGAAAGAGCCAAGTTAAGATTGGTGTAAGTTCTGGTGCACATTTTTAATAAAAAAAAAAATAAATTAACTTCAGATCCTGAAGCAGTGTTTCTCTCTCTCTCTCTCTCTTATATTGCCTCTTAGCTCTATTTTCCGTTTTATTTTCAATCTGTAGGATTTTGTCTGTGGTATCAGTAAAATACGAAATAAATATTGTACTTTTACTAGGTAGTAAGAAAAAAACAGCAGGTTAATAAAATTACATAGTATGCCATTTTAAACACCCCCAACATATGTCGTTTTATACACCCTAGAAGTAACCAGAACTTTCCTGTTTTTTCCCAACAATTGTTAATTATCGGTAATTCAAACTAAGCAGTACTTTCCCTAAAACTAAAGTCCATTTACAATATACGTTATTTAGAAAAAACTAAAACCAAATATCTTGAACAGCTGACAAATGATTATAGAATCTCTCCAAGGCGTCTGTAAATTTAGGAGGTTTACTGAAATATACCTTGCATAGTAATTATCTCAAAAAATCATAAAAGTCGCCCTTAGTTACGATAAAATATAAAGTGTGTTGTTTTAGCAGCTATGTCATTTTAGACCACTCTCCCCTACATGAGCTAAATAAAATCACAAACCTTTTTTAAACAAATTGGTAATTATTTCAGCCTTTCCTGTTTGGATTTAACCACACAGTATAGCCTTTTGTCACGGCCTCAAGCCTCAATAGCCATAAATTTTTTACAGGCCAATAAAAAATGCTCCTAAAAAGGCGTATTTAGGCCGTAACTCTTAGTGTCGTCCTTCCTGGCAAGTTACGCTCCATATTCCATATAGCCAGAAATAAAATTCACCCTCAATTCCTTATTGGTACTAAAAACGGGATTTTGAACGTTTTTACTGCCGGTATCTTTTTCCAGGCGGTTAATGAAGGAGGGTCTTCAATCTCTTAAACCATCAATTTTCATACAAATGGCCTGGTTTTAATGCCGCGGAGATTATTTCTTTTTGAAGGGGGAGTCAGGCGAAAGGAAAAAATAATTTGCATTTTGACGAGAAAGAAACGAATACAATTTGTTATGGTAATATTGTTTTTTATACCTTTTTAAGTATGATAATATTTAAAAACGTGGAAAAATATCTAAAAAAGTTTCAATTCTGATGATATTGCAAGCTATTTGCAGGCGAGCCGGTGTCTTTTTTTTTTCATGTGGATTAAATTTTGTGAATAACTAAAAATGTCATTATGAAACAATCAAAAATGTAATAGTGGGAAAAATTAAAGGATATAAAAAAATCCAATTTTTTGTCGTTTTTCTAGTGGAGGCATTTCGCCTAAAAATAATCGTACTAAATTTTAAAATAGGAATTTTAAAGGCTTAAATTTTCTAGTCCTAAGATTTTATGTTGAAAAAATTTAATGCAACAATTTTAATGAATATTGACAAGATTTTGTTTTCGATATTTTTTTGCTTTCATTTTAATTGGTCTACGAACTTGTAACTTTTTTTTAACTTAACCACCATATGGATCGGATAACTTGTTTATTCAGCTTTAACTTTCTTTTTTAAAAGTTCGATACGATCACTTCTCGCTAAGATATTGAACTTTGAACAAAAAAAGGATCTTTTGTCTTTAACCAACAATATCTTAGCAACTGCTCATTGCACAAAAAAACTAAGGAGGATTTTGAAATCCTATATACAGCGTCTCTCTAAAAGGTCTGTATAAAATGCTACCATAGACTCCTTGGGCCAAAATACAACGATAAAACGTAATTTACCTTAGTCGAAAAATTCATCGTATATATATATATATTCTTATTATTAATCCAGTAGCAAATAAGTAGGTTATCCTTTTTTTGAAAAATGCTTGTCTCAGAAGGGTTTCATTTAAAAATAATAGTTAACCAAAAAAATATCAGTCTGTCAACTTGTTTTATTCATATCTTTCATGATACTCATTAAAACTTGGTGATTGTATTTTTCTAACATTACCTAGGGTCCTAAGAATTTTACATGTCACATTCTGATTAAAAATTGTCTGAGGAATCCGAATATAATAAATTAACAGGATGTTTCATTTAAAAAAATCAGGGCCATTTTTTGTGAAACCGGAAGTGACCGTAAAGTGAAAAATATGCGAAAACTCTCCTCTTCTCATACCATTTACCCATATTGAGTCTTATTTTAATATGTCTAATACTCTAGGACAGGCATGGCGAACCAATGGCACGCGACACAATATTTTTGGTACTCACTAATCACAAAATTAATTGTGCAATACGAAAAGAAAATGTGAGAAATTTATTACGATTATTTTTCCATTAATTAGAAAGTCAAAATTATTTTATGCCACGTCTATGACCTCATTAAGCATTGCTTTAGAAAAATGGCACGTAGATACGTAAAGGTTCGCCATCCTTGCTCTAGTGGATAGATACCGAGGAAAATACACTTTTTAATAAGGAGCACTCGATCCCATTTACGCCTATGTTCGCTAAATTTTGTGACGTAATCTTTTCCCGTAATTCTTTGTTTACAATCGTAAAGGAAGGCTTTTTGAGGTTTTGGTGTTTTTTTTCTTTTAGTCGTTGGACTTTTATATACAGGGTGTGATTTAATAAGTGTCCGATATTTCAGAGAGTGATTTTTCAAGTATTTTTAAGGTAAAAGTTCCTATGAACGTGTGCTCTAAGATGCTTCGCTTTCAAGATACAGGGTGTCAAAGTTTTATTTTTATTTATGTTTTTCTGCATAATTTCCTAAATAATTCCGATTTCCGAACGAAAATTGGTACCTGGGGGTTTTTGACATGAGAAATTTGAATTTGTTCTTAATTTAGCTCTTACTTGTAGAGGGCGCTAGCCACATGTATATTCTCTGTTTCAAAGGCTCATGACTTTTTGTACAACCCTGTATTTCTTATTAGATGACGCTAGGAGCAACCGTTTTCGAAATATTTTAGTTTAAAATAATCGATGCATACGCTTAGTAATAAATATGCTAAGTAAAGACCGCCGAAAATGACGGTTATATCAAGTAGCCGGTCTTTACTTAGCATATTTATTACTAAGCGTATGCATCGATTATTTTAAACTAAAATATTTCGAAAACGGTTGCTCTAGCGTCATCTAATAAGAGTACCTTTTTACGTAAAAATGACTAAGGAATCCATTTCTTTTAACAAAAATGTAAATACAGGGTTGTACAAAAGTCATGAGCCTTTAAAAGTGAGAATATACATGTGGCTAGCGCCCTCTACAAGTAAGAGCTAAATTAAGAACAAATTCAAATTTCTCATATCAAAAACCCCCAGGTACCAATTTTCGTTCGGAAATGGGCATTATTTAGGAAATTATGCAGAAAAACATAAATAAAAATAAAACTTTGACACCCTGTATCTTAAAAGCGAAGCATCTTAGACCACACGTTCATAGGAACTTTTTACCTTAAAAATACTTGAAAAATCACTCTATGAAATATCGGACACTAATTAAATAACACCCTGTATGTTTAGTTTTACTGTTTATAGTTAAATTGAGTGGTTATTAGTACTGCAGTTACAGAGAATTTTAAAACCTGTAAACAGGGGTCACTGTCCTTTGGATATTTTTTTATAGGGAATTTACGTTTAAATCGTTATTAAGGGTAGGATACAATTTTTTTAATGTTTTTTTAGTGACTTTATTTTATGGTATGCAAGTATTGCTTTATTTTGTCAGATAAAAAAATATTATGGCAAAAAGGTGGGTCACATACATAACCTATATTTTCGGACAAATATAAAAAATCAAGTGCTCCTTATTAAAAACTTTATCTTCCTTGGGTAAATATAATGTGTGTAATTAAGGATATTTTCTTCCATTTTGGTATGTAATTTGTTGGGATGGAAAAGAACATGAATTAAAGCTAAAACTCAATCATTAGTGAAACGGAAAAGGAAAAGTTTAGTGATAATCAAACATATCGGCTTGTTTTAATGCTATAAATAGTTAATGTTTCCAGTCATTCTGCCGTTGAAAACAAATAACGACGACCTAAAAAATCGACAGCGGTCGTGAAAATTGGTAATCAGCAGTCGATTTGGTTCAATTTGACGATTTGACACGCCAAATAAGCTCAATGTTTTGCTTGATAGATGATGCATGGTACCACGTTTATATTGTACCAAAACCAACAATATCATTAAAATTATTGGATGGATTAAGACCGGTTGAACGCTGCTCGCCATAAGCTCGCAATCTCGGTTACAGTTAAAGGGCTTAATTAACATCTAATAAATAAAAACAACCAGGTATCACAACCAGTGGTGGCTATTCAGGTGTAGTAAGTGAAGTGCCACTTCACCAAAAATAAATAATAAAACATAAAAAACATATAACAAACATATTACTCAATTTATTTTTCTCATTTCTATTCCTTATTTGTAAAATTCGTCATGAAAAATCTAGCATATAAATTAACCGCTGGCGCGAGTCGCTTTCCTACTCTTTCGGCAACGCGACAAGTGTATTGCAAATATAAAACGGACCGAAGGATACACCTCATGTGGGGTTTTGTTTACGCTTTGACGCTCCGTTGCCATGACAACGCTATACTTGCCAGCGGCCAGAATCGCGGGTGGAAGTATCAGGTGTATTGCTTGGTAAATCGCTAGCCTTAAAAGATAGTATAGGTTTTGGTCGTTTTATTGGTTTTCACGTATTATTTCGATTGTTTCCGTTTGAGTATTATTAGCGACAGTGATTTTTACATGAAGAAATTAAAGGACAGTAGAGAGCACTTTTCTATGAAATATTAGATCATATTTTGATAAAAATGGAAGTAAGATTCGAAGATTGTTACAAACTACAATTTCTTTGTCTTGCTGATACTGCAAAGTTTGGCCAGTATAACCAAATTTTCACACTAATTCTTTTCAAAATTTATTGGAGATATATGCCAATAATAATCATTTTCAAAAAATCAGCGCCTCAAAAATAAACTTGACCTAATATTTGCTGATGAAAGGTATAGAAATATTTCATTGCAGCAGTTAGTGAAACAATTTGGCGCAAATAAAGACATTTTTACCGAGGCGTATAAACTTTTTTCGCTAATTTTAACGATATCGTCGACAAGCGTGTCAGTGGAACGGAGGTTTTCTTGTCTTAAGCGTTTAAAAACTTTCTTAAAAACACTATATCCCAAGATAGACTTTTATCTTTGGCCAATATTCCAATTCAGAATGAGGTTCTACAGGAACTGATAAAAACTTAACCATTTTATGAAGATATAATTGATAAATTTGCTGCATTAAAAGATAGAAGGATTGATTTGGTGTATAAAATTTAGGTAAGTTTAGAAATTAAGACTTTTTACTTAGACTTTTGATAGTTGAGTATTTTCAATTTTGCTCAAATGGTGAATGCGCTTTTTTCCGTTCCTGCACTACACCTGTTTTTAGACCCGCGAGTCGCCACTGATCATAACTTACCTTAACCAAAAAAATCTTTTTTCCCTTCAAGTTTAAAACTAGATATAGATTTTGAGTAAAATGGAAAAAGAGGCCACGTAGCCACCCTAAAAAACTAAGTTTTAAAAGCAAATCCTCCATTTGTATTTTTTCGTGGATTTTATCAAATTTATTTGATAAATCTTCAATCTATCGACTTTTCTTATAATTAGTGGCATCTGTAAATCTTGCATAAAGAAATTGTAGGTTGGAAATATTTGAACTGGCAATAGTTTTTGAATTTTTCTAGAGGGGGGCAAACAAAAATTCAACTTTTTTCACAAATTGCAAAATAAATTTTTTTACCAAAGTGTACTTCTTATACTCTATTTTTTGCAAGAGAGAGTAAAAAATCATTTAATTTTATGGCAATTCGCTTTCTCTATTAGTCCGAGTATAAATATTTTCTTCAATTCTACCTGTAATGTACTGATAAGGCAATTCGTCAACCTCTTGGGTCAAATACAAAGAAATAACAGATGTTTACCCGTATTTACGTGGGAATAATGTGATAAAAACCTTGACAGTGGCGGTGCGCTTGAGTTTATTTTTGGAAACTTACCCCTAAATGGGTTGCTAACTTAAGGGCAACTGGTTCTTGACTTTCCTAAATCAAGACAGCGATCCGAGATAAAACTGCTGCTATTCCTCATGATATGGTGATAAAAGTGATGCGGAACTTCTAGGAACGCCTTCGCATGTGTGTCGCTGCTAACGGCCGTCACTTACACGATATAATTTTGAAAACATAGTTTAAAAAAACCTTAAAGTGTGCTCTTTTTGAAAATAATAAAAGTTTAGCTTCATATTTTATAGTAGACTTTTTATTTGCTACCCAAATGTGGGAGTCCATTCTGCCGCACCCTGTATAATCGAATACGTTTTTAACAATCTGCTTTTCGTTTACAGTTAAATGGCCGAGACATGCGCGTTTCTGCGGAGAAGCCATTTTTACAATACTGTAATACATTGAACAATACTTTAACAATTTATAACCACTCAGTTGCACATACGGAAAGATACTAAAATATATATAAAATTTATAATCCTTATTTAAAGCAATTCGGTGTATTTCTACCTGTTCTTTGCACAGAGACTGGTGCGCCTATGGTTTACAACCTTCTAACCGTCCCGAGACATTTTTATTACTATCTCTTGCAAAAAATGAAGTATAGCATCAATAGCATCCGAAATAATTTGAAAATCCTGGCGACGCTCATGTACTTACGTGGCCTAGTGCCAAGAGGGCACTATCAACGTTTTTTTTCAAGTGGAGAGGGGTTCATGTGGTAACTCGTTTAAAAGGTCCGTTGATTCTCTACTTAATGCTGTTTTGTTTTGAAAATCGTCCCAGGCGTTCCAATGTTACAAGCCCATATCCTTAAAAAAACCGCTTTATTTGTACAATATTAAAGTCAATTACAAACACTGAGTCACAAAAAGTCTAAAAAGGCTAGACCGATTTTTAAAACAAAGCGGTCGCTGGAAGATAAAGTTATCTTATTCATGTGATTTCATATACCAACGGATATGTATCTCCACCATCTTCTCTTGTACTATGACTCTATGAGAATTTATACAAGAATTAAATGCACTGATGCATAAAGGGGATGAAGATGACCAGAACGCTAAAATTAGATTTAAGTAGAAACGTTTCTATTATCTAAAGATAATTTGCTAAAACATCCATGTTCTTGGTTAATATTTGCTGCTTTCCAAAAATTTAGTTTATTCCAACTCTGGTCCTAGTGTTTGATTTTAGTTTCTGACTACTTCAGATGATGTCCTGAAGTCTAAATATGATCAGCGATATCAGATATTTCGATTTTTTGTATTACTGTGCATATCCAGTTTTTTTAATTTTTAATTTTATTGTTTCGTTGGTAAACAAAAAATAAAAAGAGTAAGTAAAAAAACGGACGGAGGTAAACGGGGCGCGAAAATATCTCTTTTACCTGCACGCCTGTAAGGTTACGTTTATATCATAGGTAAATGGGGCGCCAGCCCTTCCCGAGAGAGGTGTGGGTCAGGGCAGGTAAGAATTCCTATAATTGACACTAATAATTTGTATACCACTTAATCAGTTCAGTTCTCATTGTAATAGTGAATAGATGTGCGAAAAGATTTCCGCTCAAGATTTTAATAGTGAGAAAATGTCGGTATCAGTAATTGAAAGTGTGAGTGAAAAAGATTTAATAGCCTACAAAAATTTTACATTTTCCAAAGACAGTAAACAAAAGAATGTAAATATTTTTTGACGCAATAAATGTTTCGTAATTAATAAAATTTTTAAAAATAGACCAACATTTTATTTCGATACCTTTACTTTAAAGAAAACATTTGCGCCTCGTTTACCTATACGATTTTAATGACCCCAAGATCCCTGCGCCCCATTTACCTGTTCAATAAAACTTTAGTGAAGGCCTTGCGCCCCGTTTACCACCGCCGAAAAAAGCTTCACAAAAGTAGTTCAAGTAGTTCAAAGCCCCACAGGTAAACTGCTAGGCAGGTTAATACCTTTTGGAATATCACAGCCCTCATCCATATTCTAACCGATTGTTTGAGTTCCAACGACCTTAATTATTATTTTTTGAATGGTATTATTTTGCTGTTCTGCTTAATAAAGGCACTTTTAAATTGAGAATTGATGAAAATCGTTTCTTGATTACAATTTTTGCTATTAGCTTTTGAGTTATTGCCTAGTGAATCCGATATGGGTGTCATGTTACTAGTTTATTTATACATTCAATGGATCTATTGTAGATGGCAATAAAGAAATATAATACATAATATGTTGAACTAAATTTTGCTTACTTGCAAGAAAATATCAAATTTCCGTAAATTGTATTTGATTAATAAGGTCTTCCACATTAATTTTTTTAATGGATCAATTTAAAAAATTAAAACATTGAAATATAAAATTAATGCAGTGTAATTGATAAATGAAAACTTCAAGATGAATGTTGGGCCCATCTTGGGCAAATTTTAAATGGAAAGGGAGTTCTTGTGGCACATCATTCTTGAATTACGAAGTCATCATTTTAAATTATTTGAAAGTAAATATATAACCTCAAAAACTTTAAAACAAATACAGTGTGTCCCAGGATAGGTGTTACAAGAGGACGAATGGACCAAAAATTTTGGAATTTTGTGGGTCTTTTGGGAAATACACAATTTTACTCTGATTGCTTATATACAGGGTGAGTTCGAACTAAAAGTATGAAAATTGACCAAGAGTAAAAGTACCGATATTTTTAAAAATAGAACATTAATGTACAAGTAAATGTTATAGAGAATTAAATTTTATGTCAAAATTTAAAGTTAAATAATTTAAATACAAAAAAAATATTTTTGTCAATTTATTAGGCATTAACAGTTTTTAAAATACTTGGCTTAAAGCAGCGAATTTCTAAAAATATTTAAAATTATTAAATTTTCTTTTAGAGGAAAATGCGTTATGTAAAAAATTAACCATTATACATATTTTTTTACTCTTATGCTTAAACTTCAAATTTTGACATAAAACTTAATTATTATCTTATATATTTTTTTTCTATTTTTTAAAATAAAAGTAGTTAGCTCCTGAGCATTTTTATATATTTTTTAGTTATAACTCGCCCTGTATATTACTAATTGGGGTAAACTTTTGTATTTATTAGTTTTGGACCATGCAACCACTTTTCCCAAAATTTCGATTTAAAATTATAAAAATTTTGGTCTATTTGTCCTCTTGTAACACCTATCCTGGGATACACTGTATATTCTCTACAATGGGATGGGAAAATAATTTATAACTAACTGTCGACATCTCTAGAGACTTTAACGGTCGCAGTGCTCCTTGGAAACGTCCTTAAATCGCAATACTTTAAAGTCACAATTCTCCAGTTGAATTTTGGCCCATTACTTAGGGACCACCCTGTATAAACAGTCATACAATTCTGTTTTATTACTTATTCGATATTCGTACCTATTCCAAGACGGTCAGGTACCGTAAACATGTTGTTAACCCAAAGTCGGTCTATATAGGGTCGCGACATTCGGCCATATTGCTTTGACGTGTTATGACGTCTCATATCCAATTTTTCGGCCATGTTGTTCAGTGCCGGAGATATACAGTTTATTGTATTAGTAGAACAACCGTTTACGCAACAGTTTTTAATTATTCTTAAGTTGTAAATTCTTTTACTATAAATAAAAAACATTTGGAACTACATCTTTCGACAAATATTACTTCCAAAACAATGCAAAATGAAATGCGCAAATTCTAGACGCCACTGGATTGATCATTAGTTTTGATTTTACCCAGTCTTGCCAACTTTTCTCCGTGGAGTGCCCTTTCTTGCGTCCCCGACCTCGAACCGCCTAAAAGTTGAGGATATGTCGCAACCTTATAAGTCGTCAGGGCAACTAAAAAGGTTGAGAACCAATTTCCCTAATAATTTTGATTCAGGAACCAATATCCAAGTGTCCCTCCTTTAACACACTAACCATTTTTTGACCTATTAATTTTGCGTTCCACTTAATAAACTAAATAATGTAAAAAAACAAGCTCATTAAACTTGTTTATATGGTGATAAATAATTTCCCTATTTTTTATGCACATTTGCTGTTTCCCATAAAATTGTTTGTGCAATTGCGGAATATTTTTCCAACAGACACGGTGCGTATAATGACCTATATCGTTTGAATAACAAGGCATTAGCTCAATTATGTTAAGCACTCTGTAAACACCTTTACCGGTGATATGATACAGTAAAAATTATGTGATAAAAATGCCATTTTCATTTTCCATAATGACAGCTTAAATAATAAATGAGTTTTACATGTAACAACGATGAAAAGCTTTTTATATTTTATTTCATTTAATGATGGTTTTTTAAAGGCAATTTAATTTTAACGAATAATACATCCCGACAAAATTGTCGCGTATGCTCGATTTTCTCCATAAGCTTCTCCATAATACCAAAGACAATAATTGTAGTTTCACTCATAGATTCCCAGAACAATGCTAAATTTTTGGTCATCAGTTTGGACCAAAGAGAATGGAGAGGGGAGAGGAACAGTTGATTTACCCCCAACAATTAAAAATGGCACACACCTGCGACTGGTGATTGTGTTCAGCGACCAAAAGAGCTCGTCAAAGTTTTATTTTATTCTTGCTTAACGTTGGTAAAAGGACGTGCTTGGTTAAAAGTATGGATTTATTTAGAATTTTTGTTTCAGTACGCACTTTTTACGTAACATTTTTGTGTCTGAATCAATACGATCAGCCAAATATCTTGCGAACTTTCACCGGTTTAATGGTTAACTTAACGCAGCGGGATTACTCGTCATGCGCATGGGAGGTTGTTTTTTCGGCTTGCTATTGGCTGTTATAAATGTCAAAACTCTTGACTTTCACATGTTCAATATGGCTGATGTTTTGTGATTGTTATGGCTGTATATTTGTTTTGTGTTTTATTCGGTTTGATTTTACGTGTGACCTGTGTTATAGATATAAATTATTGAAACAAAATTTGTGGAAATTTATGGGTTTTTTAATAAATTATTTTTTAAATTATTTACGTTGTTTTTTTTGAATAAAAACAAATTAACACTTTATCTAGGATTTATTTATGAAACAAAACATTATATAATTAATTTTCATATATTTCTTAAAATTATACACTTCTTTTACATTTAGTACCATTTTTTATGCTAAATAAGTAATCTCGCAATAAAAGTTTAGTTTTCAAGCAATAATTCTATTTAGATTTTTCCACATTAACCTATTTCAATCTAAGAAAAAAATAGTCTTCTACCAAATAGATTTTAATACACCATTAGCACTAAATTACGAATACTTAGTCATTAAAATATTATTAAATTTCAGTATAAACCACATTTTACACTTTTTATTAATGTTTTATGTATATTTACTCAATAAATCAATGTTTTTGAATATACCGCCGATTTTGACATTGGGAGTGTGTATGCGCATGCCCTGCCATCCCGCAGACCCTTTCTTCAAATTGTGCCACTTTTCGAAACGGCGATTGATCCTCTATCCTTGTCTATTCTCTTTGGTTTGGACACTGGCTAGGCTGAATTTATGAAGCGGCAAATTATACGTACTGTTTACGTGTGTACTCGATGGATACCCGCTTCATAAATTCCACGAAGCGAGCGTCCAATCTGATGACTAAAAATTAAGCATTGTTCTGGGTGTCTATAGTGAAACTATAATTGTCTCTTTAATAATACAAAATGGTCTAATTTAAAGGACCACATCTATCTCTTTTAATAATTAGGTTATCAACAAGGTTAAATAAAGGTAATATTAAAGAAAGGTAAAGCTAAAACTTTGGCGTAACCGTTGTTATTTACTGTTAACAATATATTCTACAGGGTGATTAAACGTTTTTGAAAAAAATAAATAATTTTCAATCGCCCTGTGTGATGATAAAAGGCAGTAACCTTATTTGCGAATAAATTATACCCTTACTTATTTCCGATGTTTTATCATCAAATATTTGATTACTCTCTTTTTACAGCACATCATACATAGCAGTAGCGGCTCGTCAGAGAAGGCAAGGGAGGCGTAGCCTCCCATGAAATTCGAGGTTATTCATCGCAATAAATTTAAAGATATTGACAAATAATTCTGAATATTTTTTCTAAAAATGCTTGGGTATCATTACTTTACTATTAATTTCTAATATAAATACATATTATGCCCAAATTAACACAATCACTATGTACCACACGGAACACCCTATATATTTTTAATATTTAGATTCTACAATTAATTCCTGATATTAAATTTAGAATATAACTATAATCTATCTTTTTGGTTATCGAGAAAATTGTGTTTAAAAATTTCTAGACAAATCACACCATATGCAGTTTTTATGGGAAATATTTTGAACATTTAGTTTATGGTTAAAGTCATTTAATTAAATAAAAACTTTAACTTAATAATTTGTTTTAATTAATTTCTTTTTAAAGGTTTCCTATAAAACTGAAAGGCATGTTAAAATATTTTGTCATTTAAGTTTTCTAAAGCAATTAAACATTGGCAGCGCAAAACAGGGCTACTATGTTACTATTTATATTTATTAATTTATAGGTTTAGACATTTTAAAACGCCATTTTCTCTAAAACTAAAAAAGACAGGTTATGTGTTTAGAAAATGTTTAATATTAGAAATGCCTTGTAAAATTTAAATCCTAAAAATTTACGGGGTGTTTCATTTAAAATAACAAAGTTTATGTCACTTCCGGTTAAAACGGAAGTAGTACGCATATGATATTATATCCGGAATTAGCATCTGGTAATACAATATAATATACTAACATTTAAAAGGTATACGTTATCATCGAAGGATATAAAATACTGGATAGTAATTTTGTTCTCCACCCGGTATAGTGTTCCATTAAAAAAAAAAATTAGGTTCTGTTTAACCTTCTATAAAATAAGAGCATGGGCGCCGCCTGGATGATATTCCGGGGGAAGGGCACCAGGCAAGTGCAGTTTTTTTTAAATTCCTTGTCGTTAAAATCGCTTATTTTTATAGGTGCAATTAGGGGGCTATAGGGGATGCTTAGCCCCTCCCCCGAAAGGGCGATTTGCATGCCCAAAATTATTAAGAATTTAAAGTATATTAGTGTTTTTCGACAAATATACTCTATAAACAGGGGCTTAAGCCCTTCCCCAAAAAACCAGCAAAATAAGCAGTAGCAGTGCTTATTTTGCATTATTACAAAAATTATTTTATCTTACCCAACCGTTTGCATATTCATGCAGGGATATGGAAAATATAAACAGAAGAATAACGGTAAAAAATTTACCTGTAATGATATACAATATTACTAAATCTTAAAACTAAAGATAAAATTACTCTGAGAAGAAAAATAAAAATCTTCTCTTATTTTGACCAAATTTATTTATTACATCTTTGATAAAAAATTTCTTATGTGCTTTAATTCGTTAACTATGATCGCTTAAAAGGCATAGGTGATCTTGCGACATTGTAGAACGCAAATTAAGTTTTTACACATCTAAGGAAACGGCCAGACTAAGTCCTCGGTCAGCGGCGAGCGTTGAGCGGGAAATGTGAGATCGCTGTCTTTGATCTTTATTCAAGAATAAAATAACTTGTTTATTTAATCAATCAGCCCAGCCGCTCGACGCTGCGCTGGTTATTGTACCCGAGGCATAAGAGCGCCCCAGCGCTAAGCGAGCTAGCGAGCGAGTTTTTCAAAACCCAGCGGGCGTGCGAATTTAACATGCAGCCTTCATATTCCGAAAAATCGCTCGCTCTCTTGTCGCACGCCAGCTCTTCAGTCTGACCGTTCACTGTGTGCTGAATGAATGCTCCATTGTTGCCGTTGTTGATGGCATGCTTAAAATCATTTTTAAAAGTTGTTTCATTTATTTACCACATCTTTTAATTAATAATATTGATTAATAATTACTCCTATGGGTTTAACGAGCAATAATTCAAAGAGCTTTTATTTTATATGCCAAGTTTTACCTCTCTAACTACTTACTACGGATAACCAATCTCAAAGAAAGTACGCTACTAGCTAAAATAGCTACATACAAGCTTTAAAAAAACCAAATAAATCAAAAATTACCAACAAAAAAACTTTAAAATACAAAATTTTAAGAGTTGTCAGCAAATAAAAACTGGGACAGTCTGCACCAAAAAACATTATATTTAATTTAAAAAAAAAGTTTATAAATAGCAAGCGCCCCCCTTTCCCCCGGCGCCCCCAGCCGGCGCCCATGAATAAGAGATAATAGCTTTGTTCGCGGGTCTAGTAATGAACTGATTCTGAACCAGAACCGAACTGGTTTAGAATTGTTTTAAAGCGCTGTCTAGTTATTTATTATTTCGAAATTTTTATTTACCGCGAACGATTTTCTATACAGCTGAGGATGTATTCTAACCTAGCCTTTTGGTTAGGATTTTTCATGGTTAAATTGGATACTACACAAAAAAAATTAAATTCAAATAAAAAGGTAAATTGTTATACTGTCGAAAGCCACTTGAGGTCTCTCGGCGGAAGACGAGGGATTCCCTGCCTCCTCTCGTTTTTAACATAAGTATGTGTATTTAACTAAAGATAAAATTCAAACAACAAAAAATGCTAAAATCTTGTAATATTGTCTCTTTCTTTTAATTAACTCTTTATTTATTTTATTGCATACACACATTCATACGAAATATAATTAAAAATCCTTTGTTTATACACGCTCAGAATCACAAAAATATTTAAAAAAATATTCAACAGGTATATTAACCCGCATAAAAGTGGCAGAAACAAATAAACTGTAAAACAACGGTTTATTTCTGTACCACAAAAACAGAAAACAGCTGAGCATGTTGACAATGCGCATGAAATACCGAACTGAACTTTTAGTTCCAACAAAAATCCCAGGACTGCTAATTAGGTTACGAACCGGTAACGAACTGATTCCATTGTAACACGCGAACACAGCTTACTAAAAAATCAGGATTTTACTAACCGCGAACGCTGCTTTTTCACTGCGCATGCGAATAGTCCCAGAACCGGTTCAGAATCGAACCCGCGAACAAAGCTAATAAAAATACGATTAGTGATTTTAAATCTACAGAATCAACTCAACAAACGACATTTTTGTTTATTTTGTAGTGTTAAGGGGTGTAAATTTATGACTGATACTTAGTAGGTTTCTAACCTTCATGAGATTTGCATATTTATTTTTATTTCATATTAATCACATGACCACTAACCATAAAAATTCAGCTATAAAACAAACTGCTAAAACAATTTTTATTATTTTGTTGACTGCTACAAAAGTAATAAAATCTGTAAAATGAACAAGTTAAATTATGGAATTTTTTCGAACAATGCATTTATTTATTACAAGTTTAATTTTAAAAATATCGGTCATAATTTTTATTGAAAAACATTCCATTGTTTAACAAAAATATTTTTATTCCCAGAAATTGTATGCTTTTAATATTATTTAAATATTGGTAAAAGTAAAATATTTATTAAATTACCATTATTAACAAAACAAACATGATAATTTTGAAAAACTGTTCCATGATGTTCTGAAATATGTGCTATATTAAAAAAATACAGTGTGTGACTTTACTAGACCTGTAAAAGAATATTTTAATATACAGGGTGTTTCCAAATTGCGGGAAAAAATGAAGGGCGTATTCCCGAGCTATTTTTAAAAACAAAGTCTCTCTCTCAAGATACTGGGTGTTAAGCTTTCCAAAAAACATAAAAATTTCTAAAACACTTTTGTTTTTAGTAAAATTAAAAATAAGTAGATATAAACATTATTTATTTAAAAATTGGTTGTTGTTATTACATAATTGCTTGTAAGAAATTATAACACTTAATTTTTAAAGAAAAAAATGCCCCTTGTATGGTCCAGGATTATGCAGTTTACCGGATTTTATTTTTTTAATGGAAAACTAAGAAAGCTACTTAAAAATATGCGGTAGGTACCAAAAAGTTGTATTTGTGTGGTGTTTTATCCGAAAAAAATATAAAAATTGTAAAAAGTCAGTGGTGTACATTTCTTTGTCAATATTATCAGCTAAGGATTTGACAAGTGAAGTTTAACCAATTGTTTAAATGTCAATTTGAAATTTTCAAATTGGTTGTGAATGTACAATAACTTTTCATTTAAACACCACAGTCAAATTGTATTAAAATCGGATAGGGCATATTTAAGATATTTTTAAAAATACGATTTTATTGTTAAAGTTTAACACCCCGTATCTAAGAAACAAAGCATTTTCAGACCTATGTTTATATGAACTTTTTTTTTTGTAAAATTGGCTTAGAAATATGCTCTTAGATCTTCTTACCGCCATTAGAAAATACCCTGTATATGCCTGTTACAACGTGCTTCTCGTTCAGGTTTAATTTACTCGTATATACAGGTTGGGCCAGCTCGATACGTTTCAAATTGACTTTTAGTATTTTGAAACATGTAAAGATTAGACAAAGAAAGTCTGCGTGTAAACATTCCAGATTTCTTGTTACTTTATTATAAATAAAATAAAATATGTTATATATAATCTTTAATTATAACTCATAGCTTGTCGATCATCAGGGCCGCCGAGAGGGCGTTGAAAGCGGTACAAATTACCGGGCCCGGACTGATTAGAGGGTCCCGCGCGCAGGGCCGGATTTACAGGGGGGCTCCGGGGCAATTTTCTTCCTTGATCAATAAAATATGTACCCATTCTTCATTGTGCATTGTGGGAGCCCCGGGCTACTGTTCCGCCTGCCTACCCTTAAATCCGGTCCTGCCCGCGTGGGATGAAAAACGTAAATCAATGCAATGGGGTAAGGACTTTTTTTTTGCTTATCAACTCTCAACTCATCTCATCTCTTCAACTTTTTAACACGCTTTTATTAGCTTGGGTTGTATGTATGTATATATGTATGTAACGGAATCTTTAAGCTTAATTTTTACCAACTTCCAGCGATTCGATTTCTTTGAAACTTTGCATACGTATCAAGGACCCATGACAATGCAATAATCTGCAAACAGTATCCCTTTATCCTGATTAGGATCGCCAGGATACATAAATTCCTTTATAGATTTTCTGTAGGAGAGTAACAGAGAAAGAGCTAGTGCGCGATCTGCGCATGCGTGCAGTTTCGGACGTACTCTCAGCATAAGGCTGACAGAAACTTGTTCGGAGTAGTTGCGTTCTGAAACCCCATGTAACAGTGAAGCTTTAAATGAAATGATTAGATTACGAAATAGTTCGTGAAACATTTCAATATCACATGTCCGCAAAAACTAATTAGTATATCGAACTAAAAAATTAAAAATAAATAATAGTTTAAAAAAACACGCTTTTATACCTATGCAGCCGAACTAAAAATTAGAAAATAATTTTTTATTACAAAGAGTTTGTATTACAGTAATAAAAGGTCAAACAATGAATCATAATTATATACCTCCAAATAGAATTATAATAAAATTTAAGATAATACCAGAATAATTCACTTCAGAGTAAAAAGCGTGGGGTGCACTTTACTATTTTTTCATAACTTTTCCCTTATAGATATTTACAAATGAAATAATTATAACATTTAATATATTAAGCACGCCACGCTTTTATTCTGAAGTGAATTATTATGTTATTATCTTAAATTTTATTATAACTCTTTTTTGAGGTATATAATTATGATTCATTGTTTAACCTTTTATTACTGTAATACAAACTCTTTGTAATAAAAATTATTTTCTAATTTTTAGTTCGGTTTCATATAAAAGCGTGTTTTTTAGTTTTTCTAAACTATTATTTATTTAAGGGTAATTTTGAAAAGTAATGTAAACAATATTAGATTGAAGGAAGTGAGAACCTTTTTTTTGCTTTTAAACTTTTTTTGGATAACATTTTTGTTTTTTTTTTCATTAATTAAGGGTGCCCGTAACTTTTACTTGTATTAAGGCCCGGCACAGCTTTCGGCGGCCCTGTCCATAATTGACCAAAGTTTTAACGCAGCTTTGGCTATGACGTTTATAACTTTTTTAATAGGAATCTTTTCGGAAAAAAGATCCAATGAATTGTTCCCTTGAATCAAACAATTACCTAAAGGAATAACACAAAGAAACCCCATCTATTCGAAATATCAATTATCAAGGCAGGGGTCATAGGAGCGGAATTAAACGATTCGGGATATGACATCGCGGCTTTTGATTTCCTGTTACTGGGTCACAAAGACCTTTATACGCAAAAGGGTGATTTCAGATTAAAGGGAAGGGCTGCATCCCTTTGAATACCTAGAGCCGTACGGTGGTTATTTGTTGCTGAATATAAGCTTCTGCTTAAATCAAGCATATCTGGACATTTTTAAATAGATTTCAATTTGTTATGACTCCTTAAAAAATATACAGCGTGTCTGCTTAAGTTTACAGTACAAAAAAAAATCTTTATAAATAGTTCTGCATGGTCTAAAACTTAAAAGCAATTATCAGATTTGCATGGCCATATTTCAATAACTAATTGATGTGGGTATAGGAAATGTGGTATTTTTAAAGGCTTTTAAAAAGTTTTTTAATTGTAAAATAATATATGTAGAGGGTGTTTCATTTTAAAAAATCATACTTTTTGTCGTACCCTGTATATCTTACGAGATAATTAAAATCTGATCACCTGAATTAACCCAACAAACAGATGTTTTTAAAAATTCTGTACAATAAAAAAAAGTTAAGGGGAGTGCAAATTTCTAACTTGATACCGGGTACAAAAGTATACAACGTGTCCAAGATAAGGAGGGCCAGTATGGGCATCTTGGAAATAGTTAGAGATACGACGTCGGTCAAATAAGAAGAAAGTTTAGGTTTTATATGCCTAATAATATGCCGTTTAGAAAGTTTTAAAATTCCGAGTATTTTCGGAGATATCCGGAAAAAACCGAAACATTAGAAATGTGTTTTATTTTTTTCCTGGTCTTATTTAAAATCGGATATAAAAATAAATTTTACCTTTGTATTGCCACTTGTTCTGCTCTATCTAATGGTGGCATTATATTTGAACTGCGACGTTTCGTTTTCGTAGGACCATCATCAACTTTATTTTTTAAATACGGTCCTGATATTCTTATATCGAAATTTAAAAGTCCATGTTAATACAAATTTAATGATGTATTAAACATTAGGGTTTAATCAATCATTAATGATCCATTACTTACAGAAAGTTCCCATCGCCCATCGTCGGGCTATGGGGGATTTATCGCTTGTTTATAGGTACTTTCATGGCTTCTGCTCTGAAGAATTGTCCAGTATAGTTCCTCCACTCACGGTTCCCAACAGAGAAACTCGTGGTTCCGCGAGTATGCATCCCTATACGGTTCAACTGGACAGGCCCCGTACTTCTCACTTTGTTCGTTCTTTTATTCCTAGAGTTTCTAGATTGTGGAACCTGCTGCCCGCGGAGGTATTTCCTTCCCCCAAATCTTCAAGTATTTAAGTCTCGTGTCAACAAACCCCCTCTTACCTCGCTGAAGACACCCACGGTACATTAGTATTTAGGCTTTTAGCCTTCGTGGTTTGTTTAAAGATAAAAAAAAATCTTATTACGGACGTGTATTTTTAAAAATTTGATAAAAATAATTAACTTTACATTTTAAATTATTAAATTACATTAGTAAAACCAAGCAGACTATAATGAAAATCCCCTAGCATCACTTACTGACATTTTTTAAATACGGTCCTGATATTTTATTATTAAAATTTTAAAGCCAATTTTATTTTAAATTCACATTATGATTTAACCGTAATATGGCCCTGTATTTTTAGAATTTGATAAAAATTGTAAGCTCTACATTTAAAAATAATACATAAATTTAGAAAAAATAATAACTAAAAGATTCTGAAGTAATAAATGGTCAAATGATTCACTTATAAAATAACAATTTTTACACAAAACTTGTTTCCGCTTTTTTCTATTTAAGTAAATCTAACAAAGCAAGCATTTTTAATTCTTTTAAACTGTAATTTAACTAAAATATCAAAACAACCTTAAAAAGTAAATAATTAAGTTGGTAACAGATAATTTGTTTTTCTTAAAATTGATGGTATGATGGTAATATCCTAAATCTGCGCAAATGCAAAACAACTTAGAGGGATTTTACCTGATTCCGCGATAATGATCATACCGCCATATTTTTTTTTATTATTTTTTTACATCCCACGAAGGTCTATACCTAAATACCAGAGTACCGTGGGTGTCGGGTTATTAGATGTTTAACCCATCGTTCCCTCTGTTCCGTCAACGTTGTCCAAGCACTGAAACATGCAGTTGCATTTCACAGCACCTTTTAGACAACGCGGTAGTGCCACCACGGTCGTTATTTTTAAATAACTACTACCTAAATATGTCTCCCCGCTGGGAATCGAACCGCCGACCTCTGGCTTCTAAGATCAAAGCTCTGTCCACTAGGCCACTGGGGAGACATATCGTCAATGTTAAGAAAAACAAATGATTTATTCTTTTTTTGCTTTTAATAATAAATTTATGTAACAAGTGGGATTTGCCGCACTCGCCTAACGGCTCGTGCTGTCAAACTTCCCATTCGTAAAAAAAAGAAAGAAACTTTATGCATATGTTACATATTATATTTTTTCCACGACCGTATAAAAATTTCCTAAATTCCATTTCATACATGTTTTATTTATCTAAACTTAATAATTTTAATTTTTGCAGCACAGTCAGTATATTTGCAACAAAAATCATAGCCTCCTTATTTTTTAAGAGACAATTATTCTCTTCATAACGACTCATTTATTATTTATTCTTAGAAAATTGTATGTACTTACTTTTTGTAGTTGTATACTAAAACAGTGTAAATTCCTTTTAATTTCTTAGTCATCCAAATTCATTATTACTATTAATTTTCAATAATTTCTATTTTATTTATTTGCAAACTGTCAAATTTTAAAACTAGTGACAAATGAACTAAAAAAAAAAAAAATGACGAAATCAAAGGTAACTTTACCCTTTGGTTTAGCTGATGTCTTCTATAGTGTTACATAGCATAAGTTGATATTTAGGTTTATTGTAGTAGGCTTTGAAACAAAACACTAATTTAAAGTGTGAAAAAAATCTTCGAAGGGTTACAAAAAGTTACTTTTTTAAAACTTTATGTAGTGTACTAGAATGGAGTACTTTAACTTCATGTTAACGATCTAAAAACAGCATTTTTTACGGTCGTTGAAAAAATATATGTTATAAGTAAATTAGAACTTTTCGAAAATAATCATATCTATTTCACTACCAAATTACATATTTTTTTACTCATCTTAATCCAATCCTGGAAATATTTCTTAAAATCTGCCTTTATGGCCCAAAGGCAATAGTAAGATATTCCGTTTTGAAATGTGGTATTCAGATATTTAAATTAATAGTTGAAAAGGGATTTCGAAATGTTGATTTACCTTAAGTTCTACATGAAGATAATAAATTAAGGGAAGCAAAAGCAAGATACCTTTTTAATAAACTAAGGAGTTTAGGCTTAAATGGTACACTCAAGACAGAAATCAATTTAACTGCGGCAGGTTTATTGACAAGATAGGTTTTTACTACATCTATAAGTAAAAAGTTATATACAGTTATTAAACTTGCACACTAATATTATCTTTTTATTTGTTAGACCTATCTTTTTTATTTTTAAAGAGCTAATAGGTTAAAGTGTTCTCTCAAGGTTTGCCAATTTTGGCCAAATAGATTTAGACAAACTGAATTTGTTGGACTTCTTCCGCTCGCTCCAAAATGCTACATTTAACGTCTATATTATTTATTTTTTACTATTTAATTTGATTTATTCTTAAAAATAAAATTTCTTTATGATTTCTCGTCACTAATATTGTAAATCACCAACAGAGGGCGGGCAGTTGATGAAGAAGTACCACACATACATTCAAACATACATATGTACATACATTTGTACAGGGTTTTCATTTATGTTTTGCCATTTACTTTTATATATAACCAATAACCATAAATAAAGAAACAAACAAATATTAAAAACTCAAGAAAAATGTAAAGGGAAACTTTAAAAACGTTTTAAAAAAGGTTTACAAACATATTACATTTGATATATCTATCGTTTTAATAGTTTCGGAAATATGGCCATTTAAATCTGGGTATAATGTTCATTACATCTGCGGTCTGACGTCGTTGGGTCTGACCGTGCCGTTGGTAGGTATAATGAAAATTAGGGCTGGCAAAAACCGGAAAAAACATAACCGGTTCTTAAAAAAACCGGTTTTGGTTAAAACCGGTTAACCGAATATTTAAAAACCGGTTTTTAAAACCGAAAAACCAAAAACGGTTTTTAAAACCGAAAACGGTCTTTAAAACCAAAAACCACAACGATTCTCAAAACCGAAAAGGCTTTTCTAAAGGTAAACGACTGGTTTATATATGACTATTTTCAACCAGCATATTTAAAAATGTTTAATAATGTTAAAAATACATTTTAATAAAAATAAATATTTTTGTACTATATTAAAAAATGGGTTCTTAAAATTTATTTTGTTACATATCTTTTAAAATTAAAATCGAATTTAAAACAGTTTTATATAAAAGTTGCTCATTTTTGTATGTAGATTAAGATTCTAAATAAAAAATTGGAGTTGCCTTTTGAAAAACAAAGTTGATATGAATATGACCTTAAAATTTTAGTCAAGGTCACAAACTAATAATACCATTAAATTTACCCCTTTATTTCAAACAATTCTCACTAGAAACATTTTTTTCTAATATGCGGCGTTTTCTGGTTATTTGCCTGTCTAAGGTTAAATGAACCACCCTGTATAATCTGTCAACCAATATTCGATTTTACAAAATGAACGGTTTTTCTTTTTTAGATATAAACTGCAATCAACCAAAAACCTATTAATTGATATTCGAAGAACCGCATTTCGATTTTGGACCGATTATCCAAAAAACCGTTATTCGAAAACCGATTATCCGAAAACCCGGTATTTGAAAACCGGTTAACCGATATTCGAAAACCGGTTTTCAAATTCCGGTTAACCGGTATTCGAAACCGGTTTTCGAATAACGGTTTTCGGTTTTGGTCAAAACCGCGGTTAACCGTTTCGGTTGCCAGCCCTAATGAAAATTATATCTACTATTTTTCAGATTTAAGTGGTCATATTTGAAAATCTGTTAAAGATAGATAGTATTTTTGTTAAGCTTTTAGACTTTTGTAATGGTGACAGAATATACAGAGTGTTCCATTTAAAAAAAGGTTCCCTTTTTATTTTACTTGAGTTTATGGTGTTGATTTGTTTTTTTTCATGCTAAAATAAAGTAGATGAAAAAGTGTGAAACTTTTATACAGTACGTTTTTTCCTATCCTTCTTGGCTATTGTTAAAAGTGGGTGGAAAAATATAAATGAAACCCCTGTAACATACACATACTTACATAGACACAAGTGAAGCTAAAAAAAAAAGCGTGTTAATGAAACATGTTGATAAAAATTGATTGGGTATCCAGGGTTTTTAAATAATGTTAAAATAATTTAAGCGTGGTCAAGTTTTCGATGTTAAAATTACTTTTAAATTTAAAAAAATGCCACACTATATTTTGCGTTAATAAATATTCAGTTGTACTTGTATAGGTATGTAAACTTTATAAGCAATAGTTTATGGTATATCGGCGAGTAATGCAATAACAAAACAAGCACTATTAGTCACCCATGTTTACATGCCGGCAGAGACAATAATGAGACGAGTAACTGGTCCTAACAATTTGTCCATTGTATTTATCTCTTTCTGGTTTAACGCAAGTTCCAATAAATATGTCTTTGTCTTTCATCATGGCAGGCTATCGTAGATGGAGCAATTATCGCTTTGCCCTGGTTGCCAAGTTGTTTACAATTTCTGCATGTAAACTTTAATGTCCTTTTTGGCTCACATCTAATTAAGAGAAAGAAAATATACCATGAATCGAATATTTTTAACTTGACAACGTTGCCGCAGGCAGTCACGCCGAAATGTTATTCGATATTTGTGTTTGATATTTTTCAATGGCCGATTTGTTTGGACAGTTTGTTTACATTTTCTGTGATTTATTGTGTGTTTCGTGGTTTTTACACTTAATTGAAGTTTAAATATTGACTATTATTAGTGATCACAGTGTATATATTAAATTTGTGCTTTTTGACAGATACCTAATGTAGGGTAATATTGACATGGTTATCTGTAAGAAAAAATCTTTATAAAAACCAAATAAATGACATTTTTAATAAGGTGTGTGTTATTATTGAACTAAACCCCAATATTTTATATTAATAGGAAACAAAAACAAGTATCTAACATTAAGGGCAAAAATAGCACAGCTATATAATTTGAATTTGGCGGGCAAACGATAAAGTCGACTCAAGCGCCATCTGCGTTTACCTTCCTTGAAGACAGACAAGGAAGGCCCAGTAGCTATCTCTCTCTCCGGATAATTTATTTACATTTAGTTAGCTCGTCTCATTCTTGTCTCTGATGCCGGTATTCGCATTGGACTGTCTCTTTTTCACGAATTGCCTTTATCTATATCTGACTGGCTGATTCTGTATACCTAGAAGTTAAATAAATGGGTAAACATGGGTGAAATCTGGCTATATATTATTGTTA
Source organism: Listronotus bonariensis (assembly GCA_014170235.1). Taxonomy (NCBI): domain Eukaryota; kingdom Metazoa; phylum Arthropoda; class Insecta; order Coleoptera; family Curculionidae; genus Listronotus; species Listronotus bonariensis. Next base: position 33,095 of record JACEGR010008041.1, read on the forward strand.
AAATCCATGTACGCAACTAAGAAGTAGGTTATTTCGAGTTTTAAAAGATTTTATTTATAGAAAATACTTTTACTCTATGCAAAGTAAAAATTTAAACACGCAAATGTTAATATCCAGCGCTGTAAAGAATCTTTTTGCAGATAAGAAATGATCATAATTTATATGTATATGCATTGCTGCAAAACAACAGAGTTTATGTGTGAAAAACATTGGGGCACTGAAACATGTAGATCATAAAGGCGATATCAGACGCTTCACTTAAATCAAAGTTAACTCGAGTGAATATTCATTTATATTTCGTTTCGCGTTCACACAACACAAACAAAGTTACCTAAAAATGAAGGTTAATTCGTTATTTTCCTAATGGATGCCGTTTAACGAAGTTGTGGATCTTGGAATTCGTATGATATGTGATCATTTGATTAAGGAATTAACAAAAAAAACATGCAAAAACGTCGTCGCTGATGGGTGTGACCGTGGATTTCAAGAAGAAAGGTCCTGGGAGCTTCAAACATGTTACTAATAGTAAATTCATGAAAGGGGCACTTAGAGCGAGCAATTTTAATTTCGCCGTGCCCCAGTTCAATTAAAATTCGAACCAACTCGGTGCCAGGTTGCTTTTGTAAGAGCAAGAGCGAAACGAGAAAATGCGCATTGTCTCCGAGCCCGGTTAAGAATATAGGACGTCAAGCTGAACTTGATCTCTACGATCTGTCAGAAAATTTAAGCCATTTTTTGTTGTTAATACGGTTCAAAACGTTTTAAAAACAATACATTTTCTTGGTAAACGGTGACGTCATGTACGTCGCGTATTTAACCGTGTTTGAATACATCCCGGACAATGGTTGAAAAACAATATAGGTATCTCTGTCGGGCGGGCGTATGCATCGTACTCATTAAAAACATTGTTTCGGTCATTTTTCGTAAATTTTTTACGTGGCTGTACATGGCAAGTAAAAATGTTTATATTGTGTAAACAAAAGTACATATTAATCCTAAACAATAAAAATCATAATCATAACCTAAAAGTATATTGTGCTGTGATGCAACCGTTTGAAAACATACATTTTCCCGATTCTCAAATTTATATTGTCACTTTCAAATACGGTTTGAACCAGTGAAACGAATACGGTTAGCAAGAAAATTTGACTTTAAAATTACAAATAAACTTTCTGTCTCTTTTATTATTTTTATTTTATTATTAATTTAAAGTCTCCTAATTCACTATACCCATGGTTTTTTTTAATAAATATTTAATATGTCATATGAAAATCGACTAGCACACGAAAAGACAAATAATATTATAATAGTTAGGTTAGGACGTTCCGTTCCCTTTAACGACACCGCCAAAAACAACGATTCCAAAAAGCTCGAATCCCCCGAGTGTAATATCAGCACTGTGAATACGATAATGGATCGCTCAGAAAGCGAGCAAATTCATTGAACACTCACATTTATTGCTTGACAAAAGAACTCTTCTGAGTGAATATGAAAATTTGCACTGCACTACCAGAGTTCGAGCTTAGTGCGCACTAGGATGACTACGTGAATTCACTATAAGAGAACTAGCGGAAGAATCATATCGCAATCATCTTCAAATCCAACAATCTATTTTATAATTCCAAAGACACTGGTAGTTCTTAAAATACTCCAAAAGGAGCACCGAGTTTTCATCGTTCCACTCAAAACTCATTTTGATATCTACAAAGCACGTACTTAACCCTACAAAAGGTTCAACGGAATGAAAGATCCCCAGTCATTGTATGTCTTAACGTGCCATTTTCCATTCATTCCGATAGCGAGTGAATGATGCTGAATGCCAATATCCAGCACTGGTGATGGCTTTGTTCACGCAAGGTTCACTAATGAATTCATTATTTATTTTATTTCACTCTATGTTTAAATGTTTCACTTTAAGTAAAAATTGCAGAATGAAGAGAGAAGTGAGCGAAAAGTGAATAGTCTGATACCGCCTTAACACTGCATGGGGAATCGAGACTCTTTATTATAGCTGACTTAAGACAACATTATTTCACAAGAATATGACTAGAGACTTTGAGACACGCACGTCTTTTGTAGTTAGGATGACTCCAAAAATAAGCCGTTAATAAGCCCCTTTATTTTATTAAACGAAAACACCAATTTTTTATATCATTTTTGAATTATGCATTGAATGCCAGCTATTACTTCGTTTATTTCGGGTGGTCTATCCAGATTGAATTTTAAGAACCTGAGTAAATCCCACTGAAATTCTCGAAATAAAGAGTCAAAATAAGTCAATTAAGCAGGATCGAAAAATAAATCCAATTCCAAAATTTTGAAGATTGGTTTAAGGTGGTTGGGGTCAAGCCAATACCACTTTACGAAATAAACGGGTTAATCCACATTGAATTTGAATCGAGGTATTCCGTTTAACTTCACTCTGGATTTCAGTTAACTGCCAAAGATCAGCTGGTAAAATTGTTTGGTTGGGAATCATTATTTTTTTCAAACTTTTAATATATTGAATCTAAAATTTATTTTTACATCAAAAAACTCATAAAAAATTTACTGAACATAAAATTTGAAAGAAAAAGGTCTAACGCGAGATCGAAAGCAATCCACGCTCGAATCTAATGTCTACCTGTTAATGTTCAACACACTAAAAGTCAACAGAAACCATTTGTTACACTATATTACAATATATAAATTATTTTCCATTGTATTTCATAGTCTAAGAATAATGGAAACTGGAACGAACGTCAATGTTCCTTAATATGTTACACAGAGAACGTTTAATAGTAAAAATAATCATAGCGCATAAATTTAAAAATATATATATAAATTGCAGTTTAGATTGAGATTAACAAAACACAACTTCATTGTGCGTGAGAGTTATTTTTGTTTAAAAAATTCAGTTGATAACACTATTTTATGGTTGTTACAAACTATACATCGTTAGTAATATCAAAGACAATTATAGTTTCAAACTATAATTGTATTTGGTAATATTAATAGTAATAAAAGGGAATTCTAAAATTTCTTTTAGGAACTGGCAGATTTTATCTTCAATATCACGAAGTGGCGTATCCTATTTTTTTCAATTTTACAAGAGTGCTTTTTAGGTATTTTTATGCGCGACTTTTTTCTTAGTAAAATACAATTAGTTAATTACCATCTTTCTAGAACTTGTAAGCTATCAAAATTAAACTTGTGTCAATTTGCTATATTAAGAAGCAATTTTTTTAAGTAATAATATCGGCTTAAGTCAATATTCAGATATCAGATACGCCACTTCGTGATATTAGCCTAGTTTACACCGGGAGAACCAAATTTTTACTTCGAGGTCTAAATGACGTCACGCGTACTTTATTCACGGTGTAAACACTTGAGTATTAAAATTTGCTACTCCAATTCAGTCCTTCTCAAATGGGGGTGACCAAATATGATTTTCTTTGGTGTAAACACGTCGGACTTTTTTAGTGGACCAAAATGACAGCCTTGATCTTTGACAGTGCGCATTTCGATGAAAAAGACGTTGAATTTCGGTCTTAACTTAATAATTTTGTTGTTTGTTCATATTTTTTAAAATTTTGTTGATATTTAACCAAAAATGTTTGCGTATTCTTTTTTCATATGGAATTTAAAAGCGATTCAGTTTTAAAAGGTAAAAAAAAGAGGTTAGATTCTGGTCATATGCTCAGCTGTCATTTTGGTAGTAGGATTAAACGTGAATTAAATTGATCCATAAACGAAGTTGGTGTAAACACTAGTGAACTAACAAAAATAAGTCCTAGGTTTGGTCCACGGATCTAATTGGTCCTCGCGGTGTAAACTAGGCTATTGTCGACGATTTTTGGTACGTCGGACTAAGGATCGAAGGACCAAACAATAATCACAATTAATTTTGCTTGTTATAAAAGCTTTAACTTAAACTTGCTTTTAGACTTTTATATACAGGGTGATTTTAAATTTAACACGGAGATTTTACATGATAAAATAATGCTTTCTATTTTTTTCCAAAATTTCATTGATTTTCGAGCTACAACCACTTAAAGTTCAATTTTATATTGCTTTATTTTTTAGATTGTTTTAATTAAGCAAAAACCGCTATGACTTGTATTTAAAGCAAAATTTAAGTCGAATTATTGGGAGTTCCTAGAAGGCTCTATATCTTCATTAAAATTATTTTTGCTCAATATTTTAGTTTTGATAGCTCTCTTTCTAAGCAAGTTATTTTTTTTAATAAACCGAAGGAAAACATTAAAAAGGTTCTCTTTATGGATATATACAAATCAACTTTAAAAATGAAGTGATAGTATATTTCCTAACTAGTGCCAAAGACAATTGTAGTTTCATCAGCTTGGACGCTCGCTTCGTGGAATTTATGAAGCGGGTATCCATCGAGTACACACGTAAACAGTACGTATAATTTGCCGCTTCATAAATTCAGCCAAGCTAGCGTCCAAACTGATGACCAAAAATTTAGCATTGTTCTGGGAGTGTATAGTGAAACTACAATTGTCTTTGCTAGTGCTAAAAGTGCCACTTTTCGTCCCGCGACTGCAGTCGACCTTGGTTAAGCAGTCAGGTGCGGCAAAGGCACTTCGGCAAGTGTTAAGTATGCTTTTTTCTACGAGCGTGCGTAAGGAAAACTTAAAAACAAAATTGTATGTTTTTTAAATTTTAACAAAATGCTACCTTATATCCTACTTGTACTTATGAATATTAATGGCAAATGTACAACTGTGGCATTTTGCAGGTTAATAGCGGAATAAAGGAGTTTTTTTGTTGTGGAAATATTGGTGTCTGGGGAATGTGTTTCTACCACCTCTTAAGTTGGTTCGGCCAAGACAAAATTTTCTTTCAAACATACAGTTCGTGAAAATCCTTCATTGCGACTCGCTAATAGTATATGGTTAGATACTTTACTACGCACTACTTTTCCGAACTAGTGCGGTGACTAGCCAGAATTAAAATGCGTGTAGAAAAGTGGACTTTTTCGCAAGCGAGTAGATTTATGTTTTCTATTTATTTACCACTAGCAAGCAGGTAAGTATCAAAGTGTACTAAAGATGTTATAAAATACACTTTTTAACAATTTAATGTTAAACTTAAAATAACATACTGGCCTATCAATATTCAAATACAGTGAGGTCCTAAAGTCCGTCGCTCCCCTTCTAACTTCTAAACCGTTTGGTATATTTTCATGAAACTTGAAACAATATTTTATGACCAAGGGCTGCAATTATTTTACATATCAAGGGCAGTTCTAAATGTCAAGGTGACAGCTGGGCGCAATCTTGGAAACAAATAGTTTAATAGAAAGGAGGTCTTGTGGCACATCATTTTAAAACTCCTGATAGTACTTATAACCTCAGAGATATCAGAACATCCGGGTTTAAATGATGACGCACAAGACCTCTTTTTCTTATTATTTTCAGATTGCGCCCAGCGTCTGTGACGATGATATCAAAGGCGAGACTCATGAAACACCAAACGGCCCCAAGATTAGAAGGAGCGACAGACTATGACGGTGTTCAGGCCCGGTGGGACATTTTAGTTGGCACGTGAAATTGGGTAAGAAGTGTGTTTTTGTCTTGTACGCTTTTGATGCTTACCTGCTGAGTGTTAAGCAAATAAGAGAAACATGATCTGCTTTCGCTTGAGAGGTCCGCTTTCGCGCGTCACAATTGCGGCAATCCGCTGGTTCAGAAGAAACCAGTGCGTAAAGTATGCTGGCCATGCTATTGGCGAGTCGCAATGATTTTCACGAGCTGTAGCTCGTTTTGAAAGAAGAGCTGATGTGGCATTCGAAAAATACAACAATAAAAAGCTTCTTGTTCCGCTGATACAATTATCTTTACAGTCATTTGCCATTAATATTCATGAAAAGAGTGCAAAAGTGAGATATGGGCAACATTCGTGGGGTAAAAGGAAATACATATTTTATTTTTAAGTTTTCGCCACGCACGCTCATGGCATGCTGCTTTGCCGAGTACGCCACGCCTGTTTGGGCGACCGATGGCACTTTTAGCGCGGCAAGGTGGTGTAGTTTCGCTGTACGCCCGGGGCTAATGCTAGGGCACCACAGGTCGGACGCTGGCTTGGCTGGTTATGGCGGCAGGTATACGGCCCGCTGTTACATTATTGACCGCTCGATGAACTGCCCGCTTCATAAATTCCGCGAGCAACAGAGCCCAAGCTGATGAAACCTGCAATTGTCTTTGGCACCTGGTTAAGGAAATAATGCTATCGCTTCATTTTGCGATTTAATATCAGAAGAACGCTTTTTGAATATGTTTTCCTTCATTTCTATTAAAAGGCTATCAAAACAAAAATGAAAAAATAATTTTAATGAATAGGAAACGCTCTACTCCCAATATTCGACATTGCAGCACTATCTACAAGTCATAGCGGTTTTTGCCAATTAAAACAATCTAAAAAAATAAGCAATATAAGTAGACTTTAAGTGATTTGTAAAATCTCCGTGTAAAATCACCCTGTATATAAAAAGTCTGAAACGAGTTAAGTTAGTGTGACGTTGATGGTTTACGGTCGCTAAGTCACTTATCCCGCGTATAAATCGTCGACAACTAACCTGGTTGCCGCGAAGGACCAATTGGATCCGTGGACCCAGGCTACAAGATATTTTTGTTGATTCACCAGTGTTGCCAACTTCGTTTATGGTCAATTGTGCCGTTTAATCTACTGCCAAATGACGGCGAGCAAACCGAATCAACATGCTGGTCATAGAAAATTCCATGATGAAAAAGTGCCATAACGGTTTCAAGTAAAATATGAACAAACAACAAAATGACCAAGTTAGAGACCGAAAAATTCAGCATCTTTGTCGAAACATGAAGACTGTCATTTTGATCCACTAAAAAGTCCGACGTGTTACACCAAAAGAAAAGCGAAGGACTGGTGGGTAATGAAACACAATACTCAGTGTTTACACCGTAGAAAATACGCAGTGACATCGACCGTATCTTGGTTCTCCAAGCTAATATCACGAAATTGGCGTATCTGATATCTGAATATTGACTAAAAAGACAGCGCTATCTGGAATTGACACGAGTTTGAAACTACAGAAGATGATATTGCAATTGTATTTTACTAAGAAAAAGAAGTCGCGCACATACCTAGCTGCTATAAAGTGAAAAAGCTCTGCTCATGTGTGGTGACCTCTGCCAGTTCAAAGAGAATGCAGAGAATTTTATTATATTGGCTAACCCACCAAATCTGGTAGTTTGGGGTAATGATATTATAACGATGCATGCGGCTGACCAGCAAGTGATTGTTATCAGCTGAATTTTAAACAAAAGCCTTTCTCACCACACAATGGTAATGTTTTGTTCAATCTAAACGGTATATATATTTTAGGGTATGCGCTATGATATTTTGCCCAAACGTTCTGTGTATTAAGGAACATTGACGTTCATTCCAGTTTCTTGAACTGAAATACAATGGAAAATATTACTTTATATTGTAATATGGTGTAACAAGCGGTTTCATTGACTTTAGTGTTGGTAGACGTGCTTAATTCGAGGGCGTCACGCGTTAGACGATTTTATGTTCGGTAAATACATGTTTTGATGGCAAGTAAATTTTTTAGATTCCAGCTATATTAAAGTTTGAAAAATGTGATTCCCAACCAAACAATTTTCAGCTCTTTGACGATTAACAATCCAGAGAAAATTAGCAGGCTGCCTCGATTCCAACATCCCGGCCCCGACCAAACTAGTGACTGACTAACCGCAGCAAACCCGATCTTCAGAAGGCCACAGGCCTTCGTCCTGCTTATTGACTTTATTTTGACTTTCTTTATTTCGAGAGACTCGATGGGTTTCGGGTTCTTAGGTGTGATGCCAATATTCCCAAGCAAACAGTAACTGGCATTCAATAATTCAAAAATGACTATAAAGAATTAGTGTTTTCAGACCCAATAAATAAGGGAAAATAGCAGCTTGACCACGGAATGCATCCCTAACTACAAGACGTGCTGAAGTCTCTAATCTATTCTTATTGAAACTAATGTTGTCTTAAGTCATATAATAAAGAGTCTCGATTCCCCATGCGTATCGATTTATTCTCACTTCTGCTATTTGCCAAAGTGTTTTTATTCAAACGCTCGTGAAATAAATAAATAATAATTCGTTAGTAGTGAACAAGCATCACCAGTACTGGATATTGTGCATTCAGCATCATTACTCGCTATCGATAATGAAAATGGCGCGATGGGCGCATACAATGACTGAGGATCTCGTCCGTTGAACACAGCAGGGTTAGTAGCTAACAGATGTCAAATGAGTTTTGGTGGAACGATGGCTCGGTATCACCACAGGTATTTTACCAGTGTCTTTGAGAGTATAAACGATTATTGGTTGAGACTTGATGCGATATATATTCTGTCCGCTTGGATCTTATAGTGAAGATTCGCGTAGTCATCTAACACTATTCTGTATGCGTGCAATTTTCATATTCTCGGAAAACGTCGAAGCAGTAAATTGTTCAATGGGCTAGCCTGAGCGATCCGGC